>PVKC010008424.1:0-28112 GCA_004027635.1 Crocidura indochinensis | reverse complement strand
TTTTTTTTATTTTGATCATAGTGGCTTACATATCTTTCACATTAGTATTTTAGGTACATATTAACATTGAATCAGGGGAATACCCACCACCAACGTTATCCTCCCCCTTTCCCCATTCCCTTTCTTCAACCCCTATCCCCCACTATCAACACCCCCTCGCTGCTAGAGTAGGTGGTCTCCACTTTGTCTTCCTTACTATCAGTGATCATACATCTGTTTGGTCCTGGTGCCCTCCCTTGTTTCTCCTTCTATTTGAGAGGTTAAGCTATATAAATCGAGTTATGTGGTTTTGTTTGAGGGAAAGAAAAGATAGAGAATGGGGTAAAGATTAAGAAAAAAAAAATATATATATATATATATATGCTGAAAATGGGCGGAGTCCTTCTAGTGGCTATCAGCCTCAGATCTCCCAGTGAATTTTGAGATCTGTGATAGTTCTTTTGTTTGGAGATCACATCCAGTGATGCTCAGCATTTACTCTGGAATTTGCACATGGGGTCACTCTAGGAATTTCTGAATTTGGATTTGGGGCCATATGGACTGCCTTGGATCGGACTCTGTCTGATCATATGCAAGGCAATATTTTTTCTGCTGTAATGTCTCTCAGTCCCCCTCCTCCTCCCACACACACCCGTGATAGTTCTAGTCCCTTAACCTGGGAAGATAATTGATTTAAAATTCCTCAAGAAAGGGGCCCAGGAGATAGCATGGAGGTAAGGCATTTGCCTTTCATGCAAAAGGTCATCGGTTTGAATCCCAGTGCCCCATATGGTCCCCCGTGCCTGCCAGGAGCAATTTCTGAGCATGGAGCCTAGAGTAACCCCTGAGCACTGCCGGGTGTGACCCAAAAACCACACACAAAAAAAAATTCCTCAAGAAAGACAGAAAGTGTAGAAAAAGATGGATTTCCAGTTATTCAAATGCTTTAGTAGTTTATGACTATAATATTTGTAATCTCTGAATTTTGGGAAGAAGTGCCTCTCTGGTTAATAGGAGTTAACAATTTAAGTGTGGTTGCTATGTTCTTTCATTTTTTGGAAAATAGGTTTTCATCAAAACTAGTTTTGTTCACACTTAGTAAAATAATTTCCAAACTCTAATGAAAACAACATGTATCACCTTTAAAGAGAAAGCGGAAAGACTGGGAATAAATTGATAATGATTTTACAGTTTATCATTTCAATTTAAACAATTCTAGAAACAGTTTAAATAGGGTGAAATGCAGTGAAAACAGAAATACATGGAGACTTTTCTGAGAAAATTCACATCTAGTCACCATTTAAATATTTATATCTAACTTTACCAGAGGAAACTAGCTTGTGTTTGTAATCAAACACTTGAATACCAACTTCACTGCCTATTTGCCCAACATCAATTTGTCCATGTAGAAACAAAATACATTTTCAGTTCAGCATTGTAACTTCAAAAATATTGGTACCAAGTAACTGAGTAAATAAAAGCACGTCATATACAGTAGAGTTTTGTCATTTCTAGATTTGATCTTTATAAAGCATTCAAATTTTGCAACAGTAATTTGTAATTTTGCAAGAACATGGATTTGAATTATAATGCATTAGGTTTGGGTTTTGTACAGAGATTGTAGTAGGAAAGAAAATGTTTCGGTTTGTAACTTGGACAGGTAGAATGCTTATGAACTTAGTATTTGCAATTCAGTGAAGATTTGCTTTGCTCACTATTTCTTTGTAAACAATGCATTAGGGATATAGTAAAGCCCATTAGTATTTGTAAATCAGAGATTTAAGGTCTCATAATAATTCCTAGCAGATTATCAAGGATGAAGTAAGTATTATTTATTCTCTGACCTTTTATAAAACCCATCAGAGACTCTTTCAATAATGCTATTGATTTATTCATTCTGAACATAAAGGTGTTTTCATGTACAAACATTTCCTATTAAAGGTAATACCTTAGTGTAGATTAGTTTATCAGAACAATTCTTAATCCTGATGGTGGGTTAAGAGGTTAGAATTTTAGAAGCAGAGTTACCAGGAGACAAATGAATAAAGTAGAAAATAGAGCTTGAAGAATAGCAAGAATTCATTTTGCTTGTAATGTCTGACCCAGGATAAACTTAAAATAAATACTAGTTATTCATGTTAGATTTATATCAGATCAAGCAGTAGGGAATTCTATATATACCTTTATCATCTGAGCTCATTATTGCTGATATAAAGAAAATATTTTTGTATTATATTAGAACCATTAAAAATTTCGGTCAAATCCCTTTAAGACAAGCTCAAATATGTTTTCCTTCAATGATTCAAGATTAACACACTATCCAAATGATGAAAACAAAATTTGTTGATCCATATTTTGTTAGGGACAATGTTTAGGCTATTCCTTGTTCATTATTTCACAGCATCCAGTATTATTAATCAGTGTTTCCACGGAGAAGTAAGGGAATGATATTTATCCATTTTAGTGGTTGAACTCAAATGATTTAAGTTGACTCAAGTGAAGAAGTTATTGTAATTGGGCAAAATTCATGATTTAATAAGTTAATATTTGTGGAAAGAAAAATTTAAAGTTCCTCATTGAGAAAACAATGATCATACAAGTGAACTATTTGTCGAAGTAAGAAGGATATTATCCATTAAATAAACTGTTGCCCAGATAAGCAAATTCAATAAATTGGTAAACCAGTACTGCCTAAAGAAAACTATTCTTTATTTATTGGGTTTGGTTTACAGTATTCTTTTTATAGTCAAATCACAATGATACAGAGGGTCTCACTTTTCAGTTCACTGGAGACGAAAATTGACAATATATGTTACCTATCACAAGATATTTCTTTTCTTTTTTTTTTCTTTTTTGTTGTTGTTGTTGTGTTTTGGGGGGTCACACCCATCAGTGCTCAGGAGTTACTCCTGACTCAACGCTCAGAAATTACTCCTGGCCAGCTCGTTCAGAAATCACTCCTGACAGGCCCAGGGGACCACGTGGGATGCCGGGATTCCAACCATAGTCCTTCTGCATGTAAGGCAAATTCCTGACTTGCATGCTATCTCTCTGGCCCCAAGGTATTTCTTTTATAATAGGGGTAGTTAGGATATATAGACAAATAATTGTGATTGCAGAGGAAGACACATATAAGAGCAGATACGATTAAAAGAATATTATTGTTGGTTGGCTAGGAGTACTGAGGAAGAGGAGGAATTGACAATATTTTACTTTTCATTTGGGAATTATTACAAACTTTTTTGGGGGGTTGAACCCTGGGTTCAGGGGTTATTCCTGAGTTACTCCTGGCTCTGCGCTCAGAAATCTCTCCTGGCTGGTACAGGAGATCATATGGGTTGCTGGCATTTGAACCACGATCAGTCCTGTTCGGCGACATTCTATGCAATGCCTTACCGCTGTGCTATACCTCTGCCCCCCTGGAAATTATTAAAAACGTTGAACTCCATAGATAATATAGAAAACATGGTGGAGAAAGATTGGGGAAAAATACTACAAACATTATCCATTCTAAAAAGGTTTGCATGCTTTGGGAGAAATCAGGTAGAGATGATACTTAGTAGCTACTTGGATGTGTTAGCATTTTGGAACTGGATATAAAACAAGTCATTATATGTAAAAATAATTCAACCCAAGTTTCTAGTGGAACCTCTAGATGCATATCCAATCAAACAGTGAATGTGCAGAGTGAAAGGAATATGAAGGATCATCCCTCGACATCTTCAGAATGTAATATCATTATGTAGGCAGGCAGAAGAAAAGCAAGCTGAGGAGCTCAATTCAAATGGAATAAAAAATAGAGAGTTTTAAAGAGAAGGGAGACACAGTTATCAATTCTGCAACAAAATTACTTACTAGGTATATGTTAGTTGGAGAGTTTGGATAGTTGGAGAGTTAAGAGTAATATTATTCTTGTTTGTTTGTTTGTTTGTTTTGCTTTGCTTTTTGGGCCACACCTGTTGATGCTCAAGGATTACTCCTGGCTATGCACTCAGCAATCGCTCCTTGCTTGGGGGACCACAAGAGTCACCAGAAATCCAATTCAAGTTCGTCCTGGGTCAGTTGCATGCAAGGTAAATGCCCTCCAGTTGTGGTATTGCTCTGACCCCAAGAATGCCATTATTCTGAATTATTTCTGTGGAGTGAAAAGATAAAAATTGAATAGGCATTATGTTTACACCCTTCATATTCCTCAATAGAATCTCTCTATGGTTAACTTATTTAATGTTTGGCACTGTGATTGGCAGCACAGTTCATGACAGGCTTCATTTATGTAATGTTCCAACACAACATCCTTCAGTCTATCCTGCCCCAACCCTCCCACACCTCAGACTCCCCATCTAAATTATTCAATAACGTAAAAGAGTTTTTAGACTGTTATCTTTACTCTTCTATGTCAGAGCAATTTTGGAAAATAGACTTTTCCTATCTATAATTTCCATAAAAACAAATTTCTATCATCAATCCAAGTGACTACAGAAATAGCTCAGTGTGTTATTTTGTTTACCTAACAACATTTCTCTCTGTATTTGGGAAATCCCTATTTTAGGAAGTTTCCTGTGAAACAGGTCCCACTTCCCATTACAGAAGGAAAAAAATATTCTGTGAATTTTATCACATCAGATAAACTCTATTCATATGACTAAACGCAAGGTGTAAATAGTGATATACTTTTTTTTTTTGGCCACACCCAGTGACGCTCAGGGGTTACTCCTGAGCTCAGAAATCACTCCTGGCTTGAAGGACCATATGGAGCGCCAGGGATCTAACCTCTGTTCATCCTGGGTCAGCCATATGCAAGCGCCCTAACGCTGTGCTATCACACCAGAGCCAGTGATCTACTTTCTATTAGTAACTTATACCATTACAAGTCTCTGATGCAGAACTTAATTATGACAAGAATAAGGGCCTTGGCGAAGGGGAAAAAGACAAGAGGGAAAATAAGAGAAAAGGGAAATTACTGAATTAACTTTCTGCCTGGTACTGTTCTTAGAAGGTGTTTTCATTTTATTTTATTTCATTTAGAATAGGTAAAGAATCTCAGTATTGTCTTCATTTGAGACGGGATGGCATTAAGTTCTGTGTGAGTTGGGGAATCTGCTCTATATATTATCCAATGTTCAGCAGCATCCCCAATCACTTCCAGAAGTTACTTGGGGTGGGGGGGAGTGACACTTAAAAATATCATGTCCTGGGGGCCGGGCGGTGGCGCTGGAGATAAGGTGCCTGCGCTAACCTAGGACGGACCGCGGTTCGATCCCCCGGTTCCCCATATGGTACCCCGTGCCTGCCAGGAGCGACTTCTGAGCGAATAGCCAGGAGTAACCCCTGAGCGTCGCCGGGTGTGGCCCCCCCCACAATATATATATATATATATATATATATATATATATATATATATATATATATATATATATATAATGTCCTGAGCCAGAGCGATGGCGTAGCAGTAGGGCATTTGCCTTGCACGCAGCTGACCCAGGAGGGACTTCGGTTTAATCCCTGGCATCCCATATGGTCCCCCCAAGCCAGGAGCGACTTCTGAGCGAATAGCAGGAGTAATCAATCTCTGAGTGTCACCTGCTGTGGCCCAACAATAAAAAAATAAAAAATAAAAAAACATCATGTACTGACATTACCATTTCCCTCTGGAGATCAACATAGTTCCCTATTTACCTGCATGAAATCACTAAATATGCGCAAGTGCCTGAATTATGGGTACTAAGCTATAGTCTCTCTCCTCAAGGATTACTCCTAGAGCTCAGATATGTCATAAACCAAGTGAGCATTTTACCCACTGCATCACTTTTCTAGACCTCTAGAAGATAGCTTCAATTTCTTCTCAATAAATCGGGTGGTGTGGTCTAAATTAGGGGTTTTTGTTTATGTTTGTTGTGTGGTTGTTGTTTTCAAAATCATCTCTTTTTTTCTGCTCTGAGTAAACACAAGATCACTTTCTCGAATTTCTCATTCTCTCTGTATTTCCAGGACAGTTGTTTTCTTGAATGGCAAAGTCCTGGGTTTGACATAACTCACAATTGATGTTAAATAGGCATTTCTGCCTGGGAGTCAGTAGCCTGGTAAAGAGAAGTGTTTCTCTTTTTTATCCTCCAATCTGGATAGTGATTTTCAAGTTGAATTAGCCCTCTCTTGGTGCTAGTGTCTCTGCAGTTCTCATTAAAGAATTATTAGCAAAATAGAAGACTCCACTTCCTCTTTAACAAAGCAATTCCCCACCCTGTTTGCTAAACATTAGGTCAGAAGACATTTTGTTTCTCCCTTACATTTGTGGATATCCAGGAATCCCATAGTCAGTTCAATGACCAAGACCTACCCCAAGATTCTAATTTTGTACTTTGGAAAAAATCACTTTCTCCAAGAATGTTACTATCACAATAGCACATATTTGCCACCTTTCAGAAATCTATTCTGACTTCTGAATTAGCCTACTCAGACAAAAAAAAAAGTGCTAAAATCAAAGCCTACCTCTTTACAGAATAGCATGCCCAAATATGCCCATAGGCACGTACAAAAGAGTTTTGATATTTATTAGGGAATTAGGCAGCATGGTCAGTTAAGCACTTTGACTAGTAGGTTCAGATTCTCCATTTTTGCCTTGTGCTTATTATCTGGGAGAATTTACTTCAACCTTCAGGCATTCCACTTGCAAAACAGAGTTAATCCTGAAAAGGTCATTGTGAGAAAAAAGAAGACAGCCTTTACCCCTCAAAAGAAGGTAGATAAGTATTATTCTTTGTCTTTTCTTTCTAGTTTATTAATACTTGCCAATCATTTTTCCTTATCAGTGCCTTGATGTTAGCCCCACAAAATTCTTCATTTTTACTAGTCTATTATGTCTTTAAATTCCTAGTCTGTGATTTAAATTGTATGTATGTATTTACTTATTTATTTAAATTGTATATACAGGGGGCCGGGCGGTAGCGCTGGAAGTAAGGTGCCTGCCTTGACTGCGCTAACCTAGGACGGACCGCGGTTCGATCCCCTGGTTCCCCATATGGTCCCCCGTGCCTGCCAGGAGCGACTTCTGAGCGAATAGCCAGGAGTAACCCCTGAGCATCACCGGGTGTGGCCCAAAAACCAAAAATAAATAAATAAAATAAAATAAATAAATTGTATATATAATTGAGACTTGGGAATGTTTTTCTATTTTTTTTCTATTTTCCCAATCTGCAGAGCTTTTACAAGTATGATCCTTTATGATCATCTCACTAATACTGAGGATGCTAATAATAGTAAGGCAGACATTTAAAAGGATGAGGTATAGAAAGCAGTCTACTAGGAATTACCTCAAGATCAGGCTGGTAAAATCAGTTTTCTCTTCCTAATCTTTCAGGGACCAACCACAAGGTCTCACTTTTAGAAATTGTTTTAAAAAAGTAATCATGTCTTTTTTGTTAAATGAAGGATTTGAGATTAGAAGGATTTCCCATGTCAGTGTCACCTATAACTATCCTTGAGCTCAGCAATGTTTTGATATGAGTCAAGAACTTATGAGAATGTAGACAATTGACAAATGAAATAATATTTTATTTAATTACCTTACTTAAACACTGTGGTTCCAAGGTTGCTCACAATATATATTTTTATATACTTACAAAGTTGTTCATGATTGAATGTCAGAATTTCAGTCATACACTGGTCCAATACCCTTCACCAGTGCACATTTTCCTCCTGGTCTCTCCTTTGTCTGCTCCACCCAGAGGCAGACTTTTTATTCTCTCTCTCTTTCTCTCTCTCTTCCTCTCTCTCTTCCTCTCTCTCTCTCCTCCTCTCCTTCTTCTCTCTCTTTTTCCTTTTAGACACTGTGGATTGCATTATTGTTAATGAAGGGGCACCATGATTATCATTTTATCTCTTTTCAGCATCCAGTTCATGTCCAGAGTCATCAGTTCGAACCCTCAATGTCATAGTGGACCCTTCTCTACCCCAACTGCAGTGCTCCACTATTGGTGACAAGCTTCCTACAGTAGACTTGTCTTCCTTGCCCTCATCTCTATAGTCACTGGGTTATTATTATCATACTACCTTTTTGTTTCTATATCCCACAAATGAGTGGGATCATGCTATGCCTCTCCTTTTCCCTCTGATTCATTTTGTTTAGCATAATACTCTTCATATTATTCCATGTATAAGAAAACTTTATGACTTCATGAAATCATCTTTAAGTCAGTCTAGGTGGAAGAAAAGTCAGAATGAGATGCATGTACATATGAAAGTAGCCTCTTCAGACACTTTCCATGTTGCTGGCCGGACTGTCTGACCTTAGTTAGTCCTTACAAAGAGTGACAAAGATATTTTTGCTCCTGTTCAACTCAGTTTCTTCTCACACTGTGCCTGTTTTTTGATTTAAGCTAACACTTGTTTTTAGCTTAACACTTACAACACTGTGTAACTCCCCATTTGCTGCTCTTTGGAATAGTTTCTGCTCCTTTTAACCATAGATGGCTTTCATCCCTCACCTTATTTTACTGCTGAATATTCTACTGGCAAAACAGAAGAACCCTAAAATATATTGACTAATTTTTAAGAACTCTGTGGGAATCACTGCTTTCCTAGCCCCTGGAAAAATACTTAATGGGATTTTGAATATGAACTTTATTTCCCAGGACATTTTGGTCTGGATTTAACTTTAACCCCAGTGTCTATAGAAATATCCTGAAGCCATCATTATGCTGGACTACAGTTATCAGCAAGTTTAAATAGTTGAAGTAATATACTACTCAGGGGAATAGTTGAATTCCCCGTAAAGGATTATGGCATCCTTGGATTGGAAAAAACTTTCCCATGGAAAGGATATTCTTTTGCTCAAAATGCCTAGGAGCCCCACCAACAAAATATAAAGTCATAAATATCTCTTCAGGGCAAACTAAAATGGAATAACAGTAGAACTTTTCTAGAACCTTCAGAACTTTCTTGGCGTTGCTATTTTTGCTATAGTCTTTTGTTTTGCCACTGAAGTTCTTAAAGTAAAAAGTATATGTGGTTTATCTTAGAGACAACACAGTTATGAATAGAATCCATGCTAGTCTATGTCTCCCTCTGCCTCTGTCTCTGTCTATCTCTCTATTTCTCTGTAGAATTGCTAGGAGAAAGACTTAGAGAAGATGAAGGTATTCATTATTTTTCAATTAAAAGAAAGTTTGAGTTCTTAATCTTTATATAAAATAATTTGTTTTAGAAATTAGTGCCAGAGAAAGGTATTAGAATGAAATAGGGCAAACTCCTTACTACAATTTTCCTCAAAAATCTATTTTCAACTAGAAAGTTGATTATTAAAATGGTCTTGATGGTCTATCTTAGGGGTCACCTTTCTTATTTCTTTGAAACAGAGGATAGATATGACATACTTTTTTATTTATTTTTAATATGTACCATTTTATTTTGGATATGTTGGATAAAATTTTATTATTTTGTTTGTTTTATATAGAAAAACATACCAGTGATGTTTAGGGCTTACTCCTGTTTCTGTGATCAGAGATTATTCCTGGAGGGATCAGGGGACCATAATATAAAAAAGGAAAGCGAAGGGGCCCGTGAGGTGGCGCTAGAGGTAAGGTGTCTGCCTTACAAGCAGTAACCAAGGAAGGACCGCGGTTCAATCCCCCGGCATCCCATATGGTCCCCCAAGCCAGAGACAATTTCTGAGCCCTTAGCCAGGACTAACCCCTGAGCATCAAAAGGGTGTGGCCTGAAACCAAAAACCAAAAAAGTAAGGGAAGAGAAATTGGCTCCCCTGTGCACCCCTGTGCATAAGGCAAATACCCTAACCACTGTGCTATCACTCAGACCCCTTGTGATTTTACTTCTTAGAGGTAATAATTTGTAGGAATATGTACATTAAGCAAAATCTCAATTCTAAATCTAAAAATGCTATACAAAAATCAATTTAATTCACTATAGGTTAAGTACAGATTATTGGAAGTTAGACTGAAAACATAACTTGCAGTAACATTTGAAAATGAAATGCTGATTCTAGTGTATGTATAACCTATGACTCAGGCTTAAATGTTCTTCATTTAATACAAAATGCAGGTTAGATGTCATGTGTTAATAAAAATCTCTAGGCACCTACCAGAATCTCTAAAACTAAAATATTGACCATTTCAAATGCTCATATTCTACCGTTACACATAAAAATGATCTGACTGCTTTGGAAAACAGTTGGTAGCTTTTTTATTTACAAAGTTAAATATAAACCTATAAAATGATCCATTCATTTTAAAACAGTTGTTTGTCCAAGTTAAATAAAAATGTGCTAAAAATGACTAACTCAATTCGTATAGTAGTTTAATTAAATATTGACTTTGATTAATCAATTAATTTTAATTTATTATTTAATTAAATATTAAACAGTGTTTATCAATAGGTGAATGAGTAAACAAATATATTCTTTTCATCCATTGAAATACCATTCAGCAATAAGTGAAAAAAATTTTAGTAGTTCATGAAAATATGCTTTATCAAAATAATTTTCTGGATATATAAGAAAGACAAAGAATAACCATTTACTTTATCCTATCATTTTAAAGTTGTGATCCCTAACCCTGGCAGTGTTACTTATGAAATGTCAGGGCCATTCTTGTGGCCAGGCTGTAGTAGGGATCATTCCACAGAGTTAATCATGCAAAACAAATGCTCTGTCTTTTGATTTATTCCCATACTTCCACAATTCAATCATTATAACATGCTCCATGTAATAAGTGGATAACAGAAAGCATCACTTTTCTTTTTTTTTAAATTTTTTTTATTTTAGCACTTTGATTACATTACATAATTGTGTTTGGGTTTCAGTCATGTATAGAACACCACCCATCACCAGTGCAACGTTCCCATCACCATTGTCCCAAATCTCCCTCCTCCCCAACCCCCCCCCCCCCCCGCCTGTACTCTAGACAGGCTCTCCATTTCCCTCATAAGTTCTCATTTTTAGGACAGTTCAAAATGTAGTTATTTCTCTAACTAAGCTCACCACTTTTTGTGGTGAGCTTCCTGGGGTGAGCTGGAACTTCCAGCTCTTTTCTCTTTTGTGTCTGAAAATTATTATTATTGCAGGAATGTCTTTCATTTTCCTTAAAACCCATAGATGAGTAATACCATTCTGCGTTTTTCTCTCTCTCTCTCTCTGACTTATTTCACTGAGCATGATAGATTCCATGTACATCCGTGTGTAGGAAAATTTCATGACTTCATCTTTCCTGACAGCTGCATAATATTCCATTGTGCATATGTACCACAGTTTCTTTAGCCATTCGTCTGTTAAAGGGCATCTTGGTTGTTTCCAGAGTCTTGCTATGGTAAATAGTGCTGCAATGAATATAGGTGTAAGGAAGGGGTTTTTGTATTGTATTTTTGTGTTCCTTGGGCCCGGAGAGATAGCACAGTGGCTTGCCTTGCAAGCAGCCGATACAGGACCAAAGGTGGTTGGTTCGAAACCCAAGCATCACTTTTCTAAGAAAAAGGTTACAATTGTTGAAAGAAGGGGAAATACAAGGAAAGGATTAAAATGGGACAAAGAAACTACTAGTGTAACAAATATATTTGTTATTTAGATATTGCTGATCAAGTCACCATTATTTATAACTAGCTATAAACCTAAGGTTTTAACTTTTTGAAGTAGATTTTTTTAATTATAACATGTTTCTGGTATATATCATTGAATATCACATAAATTTAATGCATCCAGTTCACCAATACAATTTTTATTTTATCTTTTAACTTACAATTCTCTGTCCTAAAAATTACATATCTACTACTTGCCATTATAGCACAACAAATTATTAAAATATAAGATAACTAGTGCAGGAGCCATAGTACACTTGATTTACAAGCAGTCAACTTGGGTTTTATCCACAGTACTCCATGTATTCCTCCAAAATCCTCCAAGAGTAATGCATAAATGAAGAAACAGGAGTAAGCTCTAAGTAAGCTCTAATGTTGTGACCCACAAATAAACAAGCAAAAAAATGATGACTTGCTCAGTCTGAGAGAAGATAGTAACAGCAAGTGGGTTAATTTTCTAGAAAAGTAGAATCAAAGATATGTGAAGACAAAAAAAATATTATGCTTAAAATGGGAAGCGATTGAGCAGTAGATTGAAACTGGATTGAAATGTAAGATGCCAACTGAATAGTGGTTCTGTAAAGATTTCCCCTGCTAATTTAGACTTGCCAGTCAACAAGCTTCTCCAACTGAGGAAAGAGAGAAGGGAAATCTCTAAACAAATTGAACCACCTCAAGATTAAATATTTGGGCAAATTAAGTGATAAATAGTGGCCATTAAATTTTATTGTGAGCCAAAGATCATTCCTAATCTTTCCCCACTGTTTCCCAAGAAACTTTATAAAGCTTCAAGCATATAATTGTATAAATAGGTATACTAATCCAGCATTCACTAATAATAAGTTATAAATAAAATTATTCTGAAAATGTGTAAGATATTTTGGGGAACTCCAAATTCTGTTGTGGACTCCATATGGTATGGCTTAATTTAGAAAGCTAGGCTATAAGTGATGACCTCTAAAAACAAATCATGTGTATATATGTATATATATATATATATACATATATATATATATCCTGTTTCCAAGCCATCATTTTCTTTTCCTACATTAGAAAGTAATGGAGAAAAAAGTTTCACCAAGCATTGAAGAAAGCTGTCATTTTTGAAGGAGAAACCAAAACAAGCAGCTAAATGAAGCGCAAAAGGACAAGAAATAGAAAATTTACTTTGAATTCGAATAACAAGAACAGGAGCCGCTCAACAGAAATAAGCATAGGAGAACAAATCACAAAGTTAATTAATCTGAAAAGTGAAGTTGCTTTCCTATATTGGGTGCTCTGGAAATAGAACCTAAGTGGGGATTGTCTTTCAAATGATGTATGGAGATGGAACCTCCAGAAGTCAAACAGTTAACTATAGGGGAGTTTGTGAAACCTATGAAATTTATTTCAACTTGAAATATCCTTTAGTCTGCTCCCATAGTGAAAAATATAGAATAGACATGTCATCGCTGAGTAGACACTTTGAAGCCTGTTCTAATATTTTAATGTCTATGTCAGTGTCCTAAGTCATGAGAAGTAGCAAGTGTCTGTTCTTTCAGAACAGGCAGCTCTGGATTCACTGAAATCAATCTCTAGAAAAGGGGGTCCTATAAGTTATCTACCCTCACTTCTAGAAATTTTGTATCATGACAATGGTTAGGATTGAGCTAAATACCTGAGTAATGATTCCTATTCATTTTCTTCACACAGATGGTTGACTTTCATTCCTTTTAAAGTAACTCTTTGTAGTTTAGTTTTTTTCTTCCTAAAATGTGCTATATGAATATTTGGAAATAATCTAAGTTTTTTGCCAGAATTTTGGACTTTAGAGGTGTTTTCCATCTTATGGATAAAGGCCATTGATTTTCAGTGCAAAGAATAACTCCAAAAACATTGATCACCCCAACTAAAGACTTTACTACAGTAGTTGAGAAACTCTAGACTAACACAATTTTGGCCTTCCATAAATATACCCTAGATTCAAGGATTAAACATTCCAGGAAAACACTCCCGAAAATGCAAATTTTCTGTGAAAGGACTGTGCTGTTTGCAAGACAAGGTTTCTTTTGGTGGAAAGTTTCCAACAGACACTGAATGATTACACTAGGGGCTCTTTGCAAGCAAAATCTACCTTGGGAGAACAGAAGGTTAGAAGAAAGTAATATATTTAGGGATCTTTACAGTTCTAGACTCTGGCGAGAGAGAAAAAGTAAATCCTTTTCTCTTGCATGTAAAAGAGTTCTGATATAATTCCTGGGTCCCTTATCAATTAAATACTGGAAAACATATAATTGATCTCAAGGTATAGATGTTGGTCTAGAGGAGCATAAAAAGATGCTAAATTTTGGCACTTTTGATTCCTATATTATATAGTAATGGTGAATATTCTTCATTCTATTGTATAAATTATTTTTCACTTGAGATATTTAAGTAAAAAGGCATAGAATCTATATAAATTAGAAAAAAAGATAAAACAAAGGGAAGAGGATTATAATATTGAAAGTTTTCATGAGTCTATAAATGATCATCATATGCAACATATTGAAATTAAATGGTGCAGGAAAAATATTAAGGTTAAAACCAGTTGCTCAAACTGACCAAAGGCTGATTGTATATGAAAGGCATGAAAAGGGAACAAAACCAAGAACTGCCAGGAGCAGCACAACTCGTTAGCCACTTGCAAAAAAGCAAACTCAGACCTCCATCATGCAGAAAAATCAAATCTAGATGGGGTAAAGACCTTGATATCAGGATTGAAACCATAGGTATATAGAACAACATGTAGGAAAAACACTCCATGACATTAAGAGTAAAGGCATCTTCAAGGAGGAAATAGCACTGTCCAAACAATTGGAAGCAGAAATAAACAGATAGGAATATATTAAGCTGAAAAGCTTCTGTACCTCAAAGGAAATAGTGTCTAAGATACAAAAGCCACCCACAAAATGGAAGAAATTATTCACCCAATACCCATCAGATAAGGGGCTAATATTGAACATATAAAAGGTACTGACAGAATTTAACAAGAAAAGAACATCTAACCCTATCAAAAATTGGGAGAAGAAATGAACAGACATTTCCTCAAAGAAGCAATACAAATGGACAAAAGGTACATGAAAAAAATGCTCCACATGACTAATCATCACGGAGATGCAAATCAAAACAACTATGAGGTACCATTTTATTGTCACAGAGACTGGCACACATCACAAAGAATGAGAATAAGCAGTGCTGGTGGGGATATGTAGGAAAAGGAACTCTTATTCACTGCTGTGGGAATGCAGTCTAGTTCAGCCTTTATAGAAAACAATATGGACATTCCTCAAAAAAAAGCCCCTGGAAATTGAGCTCCCATATGATCCAGCTATACCACTCCTATAGATATACCTTAGGACCACAAAAGTACAATCCAAAAATTCCTTCCTCACATTTATATTCATAGTAGCACTATTTACAATATCCAGACTCTGGATACAACCAAGATGCCCTTCAATAAATAAATGGCAAAAGAATGGAATATTATGCAGCTGTCAGGAGAGACGAAGACATGAAATTTTCCTATACATGATGGACATGGAAACTATTATGCTGAGTGAAATAAGTCAGAGGGAGAGAGGGATAGACACAGAATAGTCTCACTCACCTATGGGTTTTAAGAAAAATAAAGACATTATTGTAATAATGTCCTGAGACAATAAAGATAAAAGCCAGAAGGACTGACAATATAAAACTCACCACAAAGAGTGGTGAGTGCAGTTAGGGAAATAACTACACTAACAAATAGTAAGCCAATATTAATCAGTGAGAGCAGTAGAATGCCTGTCTCAAATACAGATGGTGGGGAGGCAATGGTGGTGGGAATGTTGCACTGATGATGGGGAATATTCTGTTTATGTCTGAAACCCAACTACATTCATGCTTGTAAAAAAAATACATGTGGCATAGATTATCCATCTCCACCATAAAATACCTGAATATACAGATGATCGGTCATTAAATTTCATACTTATCAAAAGAAAACACATTTGAAAAAGATCCCATTCTTACTTGGGAAGAATTATCCTATATATAATAAGAACCATAGTTGACTGACCCTATTTATTACAATTTGATTTTTGTGGACTAGCTGGTCCCGAGTTAAAACTCATTAGAAAAAATAATAAAATACTGATCCTTTCATTTCTCCTCAGATTTAAATATTTTTGCCTTATTACTAAAGATTCCTAAGAACAACTCTGACACTTAAATCAACTTTTGAGACCTTGTTTCAACAAGACTAATAGAAAAAAACTGGTTAATCTTGTTAGAGATATATTAATCTTTCCTTGGGTGTACTGATAAATTTGGGGGCCAAAGAGACGTTTTCAGGTGACCTGTGGGATCCCTGGTAGAATTCTCAGCATCAGCCCTGCATGATCTACTGGAACACAACTGGGGTAAAGCCCAAAAAGAAAGGAAATAAGGGGCACCAAATTTTTTATTTTAGTTCATGATTATTTCCCCCATTCATTTGTTTAGTATGTTGATTTCTTTCTACAGTCTGATGGAAATACGGGCTTAATTTTTCAGTGCAAGATATTATATTGTGTATATGTATTCCTGCTACTCCTCCGGAATGATTATCGAGAAATGATTTTTCACTGAAACTATTTCCCCAAGTGAACTTAGTTTTACTAACAGACACCACCTGCTAGGTTCTGTTACAGCTTTTTTTGATGACAATTTATTTTAATGTAACATTTTTAATGGAAAGTATGTAGGAGTTAATGAAAAGTATTATAGAGTTAAAATTGGAATAAGCATACATTGGTCCCATAATTGGCTTCTAACTTACCAATTAAACCTTATATAAATTAAAGCTTTATGTGTTTTTAATTGTACTTTCAATAAGTGAAGAGTACAGCTTGTCTATTAACTATACAATAATTTATTTAACTATTGAATTTAGGCCTAACTTTTTGTGGATGTTAATTACCTGGAGAGAAACAGAGAGGAGTGTTGAGAAAATATGATTAAGAAAACCTTGTGTTTGTACTTCTCAGAGAAAACCTTCTAACCATGGGACAATCTTTTTATAATGATAAGGAATTTAAACTTATGATCAGTACTGACCACAGCCTAGACATTAATAAGACTCCCAAGAAATTGACTCAAGATAATGAGGTTTGATTACATAATCTAGAGTCTAGTGTACAAAATAAAAAATCAGTTGTTATCAATTCAAAGTATTTCTTTAGCACTGACTCAAATTTGATAGAAAACACAGAAAGTGGAACTGTGAAGTAACAATTCCTCTCAGGAATACACCCCAATCCTGACAGCAATTTATAAAAAGCATAGATGAAATAATGAGATGTGGCCATTAACCTGCTCTTTCCTGAAACGGGAGGAGCCCTGGGGAAAATAGTCATTATTCATACTCTTTCCATATATGAGCATTTCTTGTCGAGACATAGAGCCAGTTACTGGCAGTACATGAATGTGAATAAAATGTCATCTGGGCTTTCTTCAGAAGAAGCCGATGGGCAGACTTAGTCCTACCATAAATAACTCTTCATCTCATATTCTCATTCATCTAAGAATCAAGGCTTTGGGGAGCCTGACTTTGGCAGACAAACCTGAAAAAGAATTTAGTTTCTTTACATTGTATCCAAACACCTTTTATTTTAAAAATCCTCAGTGTCATCTTTCAAATGATATTCATTTCACTGTGCTTGGTGAACAAAATAATAAAGAACTTGTCATTCTTTTGACAAGTTAAGCAGCTGCAACTTTCTTATGAAATGACGGTGAATCCTACGTCTCCCATCATTAAAGCCTAATATGAAATGTTTCACTGGCAACTTTTGAAAGAGAAGAGAAAACATTGGCAGAAAAGATGTGATGGTGATATATGGTTTGGCGACCCCCAAATTGTTCAAGTAGATAATAAGAAGACTACATTTCCCTGGATAAACTCTTCCTGGGCCCTTCTGCTCTTCATACTTGATACTCCACTGTGTCAAAGGGATACTGGCACTGTGTCCAAGGTTATGCTCAAACCTCATCTGAACAGGCAGATGTTTCAGAAATAAAGAGAGATGCCAGCTGAATTTGGTGCTGAGGAAATCATGCAATCACTAGAGGTTCATGTTCCTCATCATTTTCCCCACCCCAGTTACCTGGGAGGGCTGGAGTCACTGTTTCCAGAGTCATCAATTGGGAGGCAGCTGCCCTCAGAAACTATCAGCCCTCACTTAATGAGGCTACTAGGCCCCCCTCTAGTTCAAAGAACAAGATTGAATAGAATTAAGAACCGAAAGCATCATCTATTCTTCTATCACTCTGTTCTCTTTCCCGATTGTTGGTTATTTCTAGGAAAGTTTTCATTTCCATGCATAGTTTTGCTTCTTCCTTTTAACCTTCCCTTTTATACTTAGATTTATTTTCATCTAGATCTTATTTTTTAGCATTTTTTTACTTTTTAATTATTAAAGTTTTCTTACATGTTCACAATAACATTGTTGTTCATGTTTTTAATATAAAATCTTTATTTAAGTACCATGATTACATGTGTGATTGTAGTTGGGTTTCAGTCATAAACAGAATATCCCCTTTCATCAGTGCAACATTCCCACCATCAATGCCCCCCTTAGAGTTGCCACACAGCATTTCTTTTCATGTTCAACAAAAATCTCCAATAAATTATCTTCCTAACTTTGTTTTTTTACTTCCATAGACTTTCACTGAAGCATACAAATAATTTTGGGGAAGTTCAGCATTGTGCATACACTACTTAAGGTCACCCTCAGGAAGATGCTTCCTTTGTCTCCTATCCCTTATTTTTGTAAATTTTCCCTTAGGACCAGGAGTCAGCAGACGATTGTCTATGGACCAAATCTGACTCACCAACTTTTCAAATAAAGTTTTCTGGAATACATACATAGCCAGGTGATTTAAACATTTTCTACAGCTACTAAAATGGGATAAACAAGTTGAGTGCTTTCAGGGGGTAGAAGAGAAAATGTGTGTAGATCTCTGATCTAAACAAAGGTTTCTTCAGTCTGTATTTAATATTTTATACCTTAACTGCCATTATTAGTTAGGTAAGGGTCACAAGACAAGGATATTCAACCAGAAATAATTCCAAATTGAAGATGTCAATTGGCTTTCTTTAACTTGACAAAGTCTTATCTACATTCTCAGATAATTGAGGATAATTCTTTTCCAGCAACAGTTGTTTCTATTTTTGCCATGTGTGAATATAAAAATTGTTTTTCTACTTATTAAACCAAGTTCAAGTAATTCTAGGAAGTCCCTGTGGTCACTTCAAATTGCTTTGCCCATTTCTTCTGAGACATTGACTTCCCTCTCCTCTTACTGTCTTACTAAGGTCTGCTTTCCTTTTCTTCCCTTCATCTAAGACTTTCTATGTCTGTGATTTATGGTTTAGCAATTTTTTTATTGTTTAGAATACCTTTGTAGTTTTCTTTTCATTCTATAGAGTATGTATCAGTGAAGCTCATGATACTTCACTTAAGATGGATTCTAAAGAATAAAAGAAAGTCTCTTTTTTCTTTTTATAGCTGAAGTTCCTGTTCTAGTTTTTTCTATTATCTTTGAGAATTTTATTTGGTCCTACAGTAGCATCTCAAAAAAGTAGAGTAATTCCTAAAGAATAGGTAACTCTACATTAGCTAACTAAAATAACTAACAATTAAAACTGTAAAACATTGAATCAGAATTTGCATTCTTACCTTCTCTCAGAAAACTTCAATTATACATCACCCACTTTTGGGCAACCAAAAAAGCTTTTTTTTTAAATTCTTGAGTTACTAATATATTCTCAACATTTACCACTAAAATACAAAAAGACTCATTTGGAATTATATATTGAAGCACTTAACACAACAAGTACTATAGGAAAACAAATCAAATGACCAATGACAAATGACTATAAGAAAAATGAGAAATATATCCAGAATGGAATAGTATAAAGCCATAAGGAAGAATACAATTATACAATGCACTGAAACTTAGATGGAAATAGTGGGGGGTCACAATAAGAAAGTAAGTCAGAGGGAACAAGACAACCACCAGATGTTCTAAATTATAGAGTAGCAAGACAAGGGAATGAAAGATATCACTGTGGTAAACTCTTGTCCCAAGACTAACGAAATGAGCATACCAAGGACCAGGGATGGTAGCAAGGAAGAAGCAGCAAACTAGTGGTAACATAGGGGTTCTTGGTAACATAGGGGACCATGGTTCTTAGATACTATGGTGGTGAAGTGAATAGGTATACACATTAAAACCAAGAGCTAACACTTTTGTAAAGTGTGTCCTCAAATCTAATTTTTTAAAATGGTTTTGAGAGGAAGCTTATTTATGACCCCAAGCACCACTGGATTGAAAGCCCTTATCATAAAACTACTGATGGATGTGGCCCAAACCTTGCTCCCTCAAAATAACCATAGTAGGGGCCGGAGAGATAGCATGGAGTTAAAGCGTTTGCCTTTCATGCAGACGGTCATCGGTTTGAATCCCAGTATCCCATATGGTCTCCTGTGCCTTCCTGAGCATGGAGCCAGGAATAACCCATGAGCACTGCCAGTGTGACCCCAAAACCACACACACACACACACACACACACACACACAAATAGCCATAACAGTAGGCACAGAAAGTGAAGGAAAGTGATCATCAGATTCTTAAGCGATGACTTCAAAAGCAGCCAAATAAATCAAATAAATATGCAAAATATTTAAATAATTAATTAATATATTAAAACCAAATACATATGGAAAAATCTTATTGCTATTTTTATAATCATTGTAACTGGCTTTTTGACTTTTAAAAACTAATTGCATATTTATGTGTATTATGTATTGATGTATCAAATTCCCCTGTGTATCCATGTTTTATTGTACAATTGTAATTCAATAAAAAGAAAAAGTCAGCAGAAAAAAATTAAAAAATAAAATAAAATTGTTGAATAAGTTCACATGTATGTATATAGCACAGAGGAGATAGAACAAAGGTTTTTATGCCTATAGGAGAAATCAGGACACAATTTCCACAACTATATACACTTTATTCTCTATTAAAAAACATACTTTTTGAACTGTGGAGAGATAATTCAGAAGGAATTAAAGCTATTTTGAGACAGATTATTTTTTCTTTTATGTTATTGAGCTAAGCATTCCACTAGAGATAATTTATATTGATCACACTTTGGTCCTAATTTAAGAGAGTTCCTTTGAGAATATCTTATTCAAAATTTGCATCAACTAAAATTATAAAAATGATGGCTGATTTTAGATATTTTGGGGGCCAGAGAAATCGTGCAAGGGTAACTTTTTTTTTTTTTTGCATGTGGTCAACCAAACTCTGAATTGATCCTCGGCAATATTAATGGTCCTCCAGCATCACCATGAGTGAACCCCTAAACATATAACCAGGATTAAAACCTGAACAGTAAAAGTGTGGCCCCAAACAGGCAAAATAAAACTAAAAAATAATAGATAATCATTTAAAATAATTATTTAAGGGGTCCGGGAAATAGCATAGATGTAAGGCGTTTGCCTTTCATGCAAAAGGTCATCGGTTCAAATCCGGTGCCCCATATGGTCCCCCGTGCCTGCCAGGAGCAATTTCTGAGCATGGAGCCAGGAGTAACACCTGAGCACTGCCGGGTGTGACCCAAAAACCAAAATAATAATAATAATAATAATAATTATTATTATTATTTTTTAAAAAATTTAATTATTAAGTCACTTTGGGAACATAGGATTTCCTTTTAAGAAAGGAGCATCTAACTAGATATCAGCTAGCAGGGATGCATACTGACCCAGGGAATAGCAGAAGAGAGATGGAGAAATTTCACTATGAAAGACTCTGAGAAGGAACTCAAATTCTCATCTTGCTAAAAAAATAAAGGGCTGTGTGGAGAAATATACCTCAGAACTCATAGAGCCAACAGTTGCCAAGGCATTGTTCAATTTGAATTGTAATATCTAATTTTCTTTTTGCATGGCTGAAGTCAGTGCTATTATACACATTTTTCTTGTTTAAAATAAATTGATTTATAAATATATAAGCTACATGCAATTTATAAAAGGTATGCTATTCAATTTTTAACATTTATAGTTGTAAGAATTTATGTAGGCCTTTAAAAAATCAACTCAGTTATTACAATTTCAGATGCTTATTTCTGCAATAAAATTTTTTGATAAAAACCAGAAAAGCTGGAACATAGGTTTTTAATCAAGCTTAAACTCTTAAAATATCAAAACATTGACCAAACAGGTAAATATGTTCATTTGCATGTGAAATCAACAAAAACATTCAGGCATGTGAACAAATGTGTGAAAAATTTCACACCATCCCCTTCCACTTCGATTTTAATTAAATTTTGAAGATTGATGATTTCCAGGAATACAACTAAAATAAACAAATAGATAGATCCATGGCATTTTGATGGCTGATATCGTGAAGCATTATCTAAGTTTTTCTTGAATAAATCACCTCCATGCAAATTTTCAACTTTGATTCTATTCTTCAGCTTGTTCCCAAATAACTTCTATTTGAGATGCTTATTCACACAGAGGTCAGATGCAAGAAACAGAGATCCAGGGCCTTCACCTTTTGCATCCTGAAATGCTACATAGAGCAACAAGAACTAAAATGCAACCTATTAAACAGTTAATGATTGAAATATCTCAAAATATTCCCTTTCCTTTCAGTTCCTTTTTTTCACTGAGACATCCAAACCAAGGTATAAGTTAAAAGGAGAATCAGTTACATATGGAGCAAAGACAAAAGCATGTATTCTTTAAATAGCTTATTTTATTTTTTGTTTCACTTTATTCTCTCTCTACCAGCATGGGGACACAGTTTATAAATTGATTGTCCAGATATTTTTCTCTCTCTGAGGGAATATTCCCCTTCTGATAAAATCATCCACAATTTAGAAACGTTCATTTCCTGAACTGAGCCCTCAATCACATAAAAATTATCAGGAGAAAGTGATTTAAAGACTTTTTTAGTCTTTATTCTTCCAAATGTATAATCAAGCCTAATGACATTAATTTGGATGCAAAGAAAAGGGACTTTAACTCTTTCACTTGTACCAAACTCCAAGCAATTTTTTCTTTTTTATTAAATAATATCTTTATTTAAACACCATAATTACAAATATAAGTGTAGTTAGGTTTCAGTAATAAAAAATATATCCATTTCACCAGTACATCATTCTATTACCAGTGTCCCCTATCTCTGGCCTTCCCTACTCCCTACCTGTATTTGAGACAGGTATTCTACTTCTCTGACTCACTGACATTGTCATGATAGTTGTTAGTGAGGTTATTTCCCTAACTGCACTCACCACTCTTTGTGGTGAGCTTCATATCATGAGCTGATCCTTACAACCCTCATCTCTATTGTTTCTGGGCATTATTACAATGTCTTTTATTTTTTTCTGCATAATATTCCATTGTGTATATGTACCATTGTTTCTTTAGTCATTCATCTGTTGAAGGACTTCATGGTTGTTTCCAGAGTCTGTCTATTGTAAATAGCACTGCAATGAATATAGGTGTGAGGAAGGCATTTTTTAATATAGAATCTTTATTTAATCACCATGATTACAAACATAATTGTAGTTGGGTTTTAGTCATAAACAGAACACCCCCCTTCACCAATGCAACATTCCCACCACCAATGTCCCCCGACACCTCCCTGTATTCGAGACAGGTATTCTACTTCTCTCAATCATTAAGATTGTCATGAAAGTTCTTAATGTAGTTACATCCCTAACTGCATTGAACTCTCTTTGTGGTGAGCTTCATATTTTGAGCTGGTCCTTTCAGCTCTCATCTCTGTTGTCATGGGCATTATGACTATTATTATATACTCTCCTTAAATTTTTTTTTGGATATGGAGATTATATTTAAATATTTTAATATCTTTATTTAAACACTGTGATTACAAACATGACTTTAGTTGGCTTTCAGTCACAAAAAGAAAACTTCCCTTCACCAGTACAACATTCCCATCACCAATGCCCCTCTCTCCCTTCACCTACTTCCCCTGCCTGTATTTGAGATAGGCATTCTACTTCTCTCACTCATTAATATTTTCATGGTAGTTGTTAGTGTATCATTTCTCTAACTGCACTCACCCCTCTTTGAGGTGGGCCTCATATCATAAGCAAGTCTTTTTGGCCCTCATCTCTGAGCATTATTACAATAATGTCTTTTATTTTTCTTAAAACCCATAGGTAAATGAGACTATTCTGTGCGTCTCTCTCTCTCTCCCTTTGACTTATTTCACTCAGCTAAATAGTTTCCATGTCAACCCATGTATAGGAAAATTTCATGACTTCCTCTCTCCTGTTGGCTGCATAATATTCCATTATGTATATGTACCACACTTTCTTTAGTCACTCATCTGTTGAAGGGCATCTTGGTTGTTTCCAGAGTCTGACTATTGTAAACAATGCTGCTATGAATAGAGGTGTGAGGAAGGGATTTTTGTATTGCATTTTTGTGTTCCTAGAGTATATCTATAGGGGTGATATAGCTGGATCATATGGGAGCTCAATTTCCAGTTTTTTTGAGGAATCTCCATATTGTTTTCCCCGTGACATCTTCAAAGAAGTGGATCAAACACTCCTGAAAATTCATTTGTAATAATAAACACCCACAAATGGCTAGAGCAACCTTTTGGAAAAGAGGTATGGGAGGCATCACTTTTCCCAACTTTAAATTGTATTACAAAGCTATAGTCATTAAAACAGCATGGTATTTTAATAAAGACAGACCCTCAGATTAGTGGAATAGGTTTGAGTATTCAGAAAAAGTTCCCCCGACATATAATCCATTAATCTTTGATAAAGGGGCAAGAAATGTAAAATGGAGCAAAGAAAGCCTCTCAACAAGTGGTGTTGGAGCAACTGGTCAGTCACTTGTAAAAAAGCAAACTTAGACCTCCAGCTGACACCAAGCACAAAAGTCAAATCCCAATGGATATTAGACCTGAAATCATAAAGTATATTGAACAACATGTAAGTAAACCACTCTATGACATTGAGACTAAAGGCATCTTCAAGTCAGAAAAGCACTCTTTGAAACAAAGATAGACAGATAGGACTATATTACACTGAGAAGATTCTACACTTAAAAGGAAATAGTGCCTATAATACAAATGTCACCCACAGAATGTAAGACACTATTCATCCAATACATGTTAGACAAGGGGCTAATATCTAAGGTATACAAGTTACTGACATAATTTAACAAGAAAAATATTTAACCTCATCAAAAATGGAGAGAACATATGAACAATTTCTTAAGGAAGAAATAAAAATGGCCAAAAGACACATGAACGAATGTTTCACATCACTAATCATCAGGGAGATGCAAATTAAAACAATAAAGAGGTACAATCTCACGCCACAGAGGCTGGCATACATCACAAAGAACAAGAACAATCAGTGCTGGTGGGGATGTGGGGAGAAAGGAACTCTTATTCACTGCTGGTGGGAATGTGGGGAGAAAGGAACTCTTATTCACTGCTGGTGGGAATGTCGTCTTGTCTAGCCCTTAAGGAAGGTATTTTTGTATTGTGTTTTTGTGATTTTGTGTTCCTAGTGTATATCCCTAGGAGTGGTATAGCTGGATCATATGCGAACTCAATTTCCAGTTGATTTAGGAATCTCTATATTGTTTTCCATACATGCTGGAAAATATATGGTGGCATTACCACCAGCAGTGAATGAGAGTTCCTTTCTCCCTACATCCCTGCCAACAGTGATTATTCTTGTTCTTTGTGGTGTGTGCCACTCTCTGTGGCATGAGATGGTACCTCATTGTTGTTTGATTTGCATCTCCCTGATGATTAGTGATGTGGAGTGTTTAAAGGAATTAGTGACTAGGATAAAAAAGCCACCCACAGAATGGGAGAAACTATTTCATTTTGCAGTTTAGGAAGCATAGACTGCCCACTAGAGTTTCAGATAAGCTTTCAGACTTACTTATTGCTGCTAAGCATCAGTATCTATGCTTAGTCTATTAGGGTCTATTTAATCAATTATTTCTATTTTATTAGGAAATACAATACATAGGATTAATTCTTATGAATATTATCTGTGCAGTAACATGCAGCAAAACATTAAACACATTAAAAATAAGAATAAGATTACCAACGATATGTAACCCAACATGTTTAAAAATAAAAATTATATTAAGAAAAAAAAGAATGAATATTTACTGAGATAAACATCTTTCACCTACCTTATACAATGTATATGTTAATATTATCTTCTTGCTAATTATAGAAAGTTAACGAGTGAATGAGTGAGATCATGTATGGGTTTTTTTTTTTTTGGTTTTTTTTGTTTTTTTTTTGGGTCACACCGGCAGTGCTCAGGGGTTACTCCTGGCTCCATGCTCAGAAATTGCTCCTGGCAGGCACAGGGGACCATATGGGGCACCGGTATTTGAACCGATGACCTTTTGCATGAAAGGCAAACGCCTTACCTCCATGCTATCTCCCGGGCCCCCATGTATGGGTTTTAAGAAAATTGAAAGACATTATTGAAATAATTTTCAGAGACAAAAGGGAGGAGGGCTGGAAGTTACAGCCCACTTCATGAACCTCACTACAAAGAGTGATGAGTTTAGTTAGAGAAATAACTACATTGCAAACTATCCTAACAATGAGAATGTATGAGGGAAATAGAAAGGCTGTCTGGATTCAGGTGGGAGTGGGGTGGGAAGGAGGGATAATTGGAACATTGGTAGTGGGAATGTTGCACTGAAATGGGCAGGTGTCCTCTTATATGACTGAAATACAACCACAATCATGTTTGTAACCAAGGTGTTTAAATAAAAATATTTTTTTAAAAAAGAAAGTTAATTCTTGTTCCTTGTCTCTACTGTTTCAATTCTATTTTGAAATTTTTGAAGAGAGGTTTTATTTTACTTACTATTTAAATGAATTAAGAAGATAATAGACTGCTGTCAGTATTCAGTACTCTTAGTCCTTCACTGAACATACATTAAACCTCAGAAGACATCTGCCACTAGCCTCCTATTATTTGTATTTTTATTATTATAGCTTAGGTATTGAAGTAATTTTTATGGGAACTTATGGGGAACTATAAATATCCTGGATTTTCCTTTAAATACTTCTATTGAGTTTCTGGAGAGTTAGTACATAGGTAAAGAGTTTGTCTTGCACACAGGTAGTGCTGCTTTCATCACAGTAGCACATAGGATTTCAGAGTACTGAATCAGGATTTAGTCCTAGGTACAATGTGGTGTCGCTCTAAAACAAAAACTGACATTTAAAATGATTTTGATCCAAAATGTAGAAGCATCATCAGTATCATCATTTTTCAGTGACTCAAGACATCCTGTATTTTATCAGAATCTGAAGATGAAGTTTGGGGGCCGGGCGGTGGCGTTGGAGGTAAGGTGCCTGCCTTACCTGCGCTAACCTAGGACGGACCGCGGTTCGATCCCCTGGTTCCCCATATGGTCCCCCGTGCCTGCCAGGAGCGACTTCTGAGCGAATAGCCAGGAGTAACCCCTCAGCGTCACCGGGTGTGGCCAAAAAAACAAAAAAAAAACAAACAAAAAAAAAAGAAAAAAGATGAAGTATAAATCAGAATTTAAATTTTTCTTGAAATAATCTTTCTCTTCCTTCTAACCTCTTTTGCATAAGATTTACTAGAAAGAATACCTGAAAAGAATAAAAATTGGCAATATTATATAAGGTAATATATTTCCCATTGAGTAGTTCACTACTTATCTATGACAAATAAACACAGAATGACGTAAAAACCAGTCACACTCAGAGTCACAAATGTTAGTATGGTCTGAGAAGATAATTGATACAGGAATGAAAGCCAGAAGGGCCAGTCCACAAAGAGTGGAGTAGTATAGAGAATTGTCCAATTTGACAATGAGAGTTGGAACTGATCACTCTGAACAAGAACTGGGTGCTGAGAGGAGGGAAATAGATATGCATGGTATCCTTTCATTAAAGCACAGTGACTAAAAAAATAAAAGAAGAGGAAGAGAGAGATGAGAGAGAGAGAAAGAGAGAGAGAGAGAGAGAAGTAAAATGTCTGCTCTAGAGACTGGTAGAGGGAAGGTGGGAAGAACTGGGGATATTGGTGGTGGGGAAGGTGCACCGGTGAAGCATGGTACATTGTATGTCTAAAACTCAATCATGAGTAATTTTATAATCACAGTGCTTAAATAACGTAATTTAAAACAAATGTTCATATGGGAGAACAGGAAGCTTATTCTTGACTTGAGACCTACTAGCTTTTCTGACATAATTTCATATTTCAAGAATTCCAGCTGTGAAGTTTACCTTTTCTGCTTTGTATGTTGACGACTAAAAATTATATACCCAATATCAGTCAGATTATTAATTCATTATCTTTTTTTAAATTCTCCTAATATATGGATTTTGAAGTGAAAAACTTACTCCCGAAGTCACGTCTATTCACGTGAGCCTGATATTATTTGTGCTAGTCAGTGTGGGATGATGTTCTTCGTGGCTTCCAGTGGTATGTC
>PVKC010008423.1:0-28103 GCA_004027635.1 Crocidura indochinensis | reverse complement strand
CAAAAAAAAAAATTCCCCCCAAAAAAGTAGAAAAAATGTATTTAAGTGATAGAAATGTAAATTGTGTTTAAATGTTTGTATTGGTTTAAAATTGGATTGCATACTACTTACAGTGGTTATATTGGTGTTTTCTGAAACCCAACATGGATAATTCAAAACGATTTATAATAAAATTATATAGAATTCTGTTTTATCATTTCTATTGTTTACACATAAATGCAAAATAATAATCATAAAAATTATGTACCCTATGTTCATTGATACATTGCTTTCAAAGGTTACGATATATAATTAAATTAAATGTCTTTCATCAAGAAGTAGAGTAAAAAGGATGTTTTATATATATAATTATAAAGTAATACTAATTAAATATGTTAAAATGATAAAAATTGATATTTGAATAAGCATGAACAGACTTGAATGTTTTTATGTTCAGCAAATTATAAGAAAATAAATAGATTATGGATATTTTAAATGCATTCTATTCTAATACATTTTATTTTATTGATATGGTGTATTATGTTGATTGTCTTATGTATATTAATCCATCTTTGCATCCTTGAGATGAATCCTACTTGGCCATGGTGCATTACCTTTATTGATGAGTTGTTTAATTCTACATGCTATTATTTTGTAGAGAATCTTTGCATCTATGTCCAACAAGATATTTGTCTGATATTCTATTTTTATGATACCTCTATCTGCTTTGAATATCAAGGTGATGCTTATATCATAGATACTGGGAATTTTTTCCATCTTTAATTTCCTGGAAGAACATGGGGGAAAGATTTGCAGTAGTTCTTTAAAGATTTGAAAGAATTCAGTAATTTATCCATTTGGGTCTGTGAAATCATATAATCATGTTATTAAACACATAAAAAGCATGTTAGAAGATCCACAACCCATTTTTGATAAAAGCTCTCAACAGAATGAAAGCTGAAGGAATTTTCTTCAATATAGTCAAGGATGTCTATCACATGTTAACAGCAAACTTTATACTCAATGGAGAAAATCTAAAAGCCTTTTCTCTAAGATCAGGCACATTACAAAGTGGTACACTCTCATCAATTCTATCCAATATAGTATTGGTATTACTTGTCATAGCAATTAGGAAAGAAAAAATATAGAGTGCATACAGATAGGAAAGGAGGAAGGCAAACTAGCTATTTGGACATGATATACTATATGTCCTAGAACAATAGATATGTACAATAAAGTAGATCTAGCTCCTAAAAATAGATTTATATAATAAAGTGGTATAAAAATTACTATGCAAAAGTTTAAGACTTTTTTATCCAATTAATAAAATAGAAGATAGAAATTCTAAAATTATAATCCCATTCATTAATGTCTCAGAAAATTAACTATATTTAATTAACTTAAGAGGTGAAAGACTGTTCTATTAAGAGGCCAGAACAGTGGCGGAATGGTTGTAGAGCATTTGCCTTGCACATGGCTGACCTAGGACACATCGCTGTTCGATCCCCCAGTATTCCATATTTCCATATGATCTCCCAAGCCAGGAGCTATCTCTGAGCACATAGCCAGAAATAACCCCTGAGCACTACCGGGTGTGACCCAAAAACCGAGAAAAAAAAATAAATAAATAAATGGAAAAAAAAAGACCTTGATATTAGACTTCAGTCCATATGATGCATAGAAGTAAAAATATGCAGAACTCTCAATGACATTGAAGTTAAAGTTGCCTATAGAATAAAAATTAAGTGGGATCAAAATAACAAATGAAAATATATTAAATTGAGAAGCTTTTGTACCTCAGAGAAAATGACAGTCAGTATCCAAATACCATTTCACCAATATTCATCTAATAATTGTTAATACTAAAGCTATGTAAGGCACTGGTAGCATTTCACAAGAAATTTTAATTTAATTAAAAAAATAAGGGAAATAAGTTAACAGAAACTTAATTAAGAAGAAATGCAAGTAGCCAAAACACACATGAAAAACTGTTTTTTATAGCTAGGAAGATGGTTTTCATTACTATAGCAAAATATCATCTCACACCACAGAGACTGGAACATATCAAGAAAAAAAGAACAACCAGTAGTAGTGTGGATGTAGGAGAAAGAGACTATAATTCACTTCTGTGGGAATGCTGACTGGCTCAGTCTTTCTGAGAAGCAATATTAATATCCTTAAAAACATTTAGTAATTGAACTTCATTTTGACCCAGCAATTTTGCTTTTTTTTGTTGCTATTTTATTTTTATTATTATTATTATTATTATTATTATTGTTGTTGTTGTTGTTGTTGTTGTTGTTATTTTTTTGGTTTTGGGGCTCAGGGGTTACTCCTGGGTATGTGCCCAGAAATTGCTACTGGCTCGGAGGACCATATGGGATGCCAGATCCAGGTTCAGAAGCATGCGAGGCAAACCCCCTATTCCTGTGCTACAGCTCTGGCACAATTCTACCCTTTGGAATATCTCCCAATGGACCAAAAACAAATGGTGAAAAGATATTTGCACCCTTATGTTCCTTGAAGTACCTTATTCTTAATTATCAGTATCAGGAAACAACTCAAGCGTCCAAGAGTAGGTGACTGAATAAAGAAACTTTGGAACATTTTTACAAGGAAATATTAATCTTACATAAGAAAATATAAAGTCATGAAATTTCCTGTTACTAAGAGGAATCTAAAGAATATCATACTGAGTGAAGTTATTCAGAGGAAGAAAGACAAACACAAAATGGTCAATCATATGCAAGACATAAAAGAAGTGTTGGAGTAAAGATGATGCTGAAAGGTGGCAAAATATCAGGAATGAAACCCTATGAACAACTGTACTATAAACCATAATGAAAATGTATATATATATATTGGTTTTTTTGGTCACACTCGGCAGTGCTCAGGGCTTACTCCTAGCTCTATGCTCAGAAATCTCTCCTGGCAGGCTTGGGGGGCCATATGGGATGTTGGGATTCAAACCATCATCCTTCTGCATGCAAAGCAAAACGCCCTACCTCCATGCTATCAAACCAAAAGAAGACTATATCCTTTAGGCAATTTGGTATATGGGAGGCAAATGAGGATGCTTTTGTATATGAGAAAACAGTGGAGAAAAATAGACACTGGTGAAGAGATTGGTATTTTAATAACATTATATTCTTAAACCCAATCATAAATAACATTGTAATTTCAGTTTATATATTAAAAATATAAAAATACAAATGTCTGCAATTTCTCATACAAGATTTGCACTTGTAAGTGGTACATAAGAAGTTGATCATAGGCCAGATAGGGAGAAACATAGATTAAGGCGCATGACTTTTCTTGGGACAAGCCAAATTTTATCTTCATCTTCACTTGGTCCTCCAACCACCAGGGCCCAAAGAGCACTGCATTCTTGAACCTTCATTTGAACTGTTGGTCTTGAGAATCACCAGGAGGGACACGTGGATCTCATGAGCACTTCTCAAGAATCCCTTTTACCGAGAATCAAAACAAATAGAAGAAATAACTATTAGACTACTTTTTTTTTAAAGAAGATAAAAAATAATGTTTATTTTATTTTGTTTTTTTTATTTTTGATAATTTTTTTTGACCAAAGTGAATTACAAATCATTCACAGTAGTATTTTAGGTACATAGTGATATTGAATCAGGGCATTCCCACCACCAATGTTGTTCTCCCTTTCCCTCTGTTCCCAGCATTCATCCCATATCACCCCTTCTTTGCTCCCCTGGACTGCTAGAGGACTGATTTTATCATCCACAGTGGAGCAGAAAACTTCCAGACATCACAAAAGTACCTGGGGGGAGTAATAAAGCATGTACGGAGCCTGTAGTTATACCCATGACCGTATACTTCAAAGGTGGAGAAACCCTGTATCTATTAGACTACTGATTTTTTAAAGCAAAGGTGATAAAGGTGTATACATTAAATTAAATTAACTTTTAGTGGTGATACTAATTTGGTATCTATACATGTTAGTTTAACTTTGCACACCTTAAAATTGTATAACTATATTATAAAATTCCTCAATAAATATAAAAATAAGAAAAATTTCCAGAGCAGAACAGAAAGAACATCTATCTAATTTTTAATGATAAGACATTTCATTCATGGAAAAGACTATGATAGTCAATTTATACAATAAACAAATAATATGCAGGCAATTGAAATTATGACTATCTGCACATTTCTAACAAGAAAATCAATCATATTTATTTTTATAACAATTAAAAATATATGTATGATCTTTATATAACTATAAATAACAAAACACATAGGTATGAACCTTTTTGACAACATGTAGACAAGTTATTGCAGTGATTAAAGTACTGATAAATAACATTAGATTCTTAATATCAGGACTACTCTCTCAACTTTTCTTCCTTATATTGCATATATAGACCCACAATCTAACAAAACATCACACATTAACCTTTAGAAGGTTGATTATATACTAATTAGTAGAACTAGTAACAAGCAAAAGAGGTCATGTTCCAAAAGGCATAGGTGAAGTATGATAATCTATCAGATGAAGGACTTACACAAATAACATTCAACTATTTTCCTGAAATAATTTGGTATATTGTGGAATTATAGGTAAGAGAAAACTTAAAAAATGGTAAAATATTTTGGCTTAAAAAATAGAAATCTAACACATATTAAAGAAATCTTGCATGTGAGATTCATAATAGAAATATATTTCATAGCAGTGACTGAAGAGCTCCTGATTCCAAAAATTAAATAATGCTTAAGTAAATTAGGTAGATCTATATAGCAAAATAATATGTCACTCAGTTAAAATAAAATGTTAATTGATATGTACTGAGAAAAAATAGTTATGAAAAGAGAATAATATCAGATAAAGGATAGAATACATAATGCTCTCATTAATTTTAAAAAAGGAGATTAATTGAGGCAAACTTTTCTTTAAGGACACACAGAGACTAAACTTTTTTTTTTTTAGCTCTCAGTGTTTAAAGTACAGAGGGAGCTTTTTAATATTTAAAGTTATTCCCTGTGAGTTTTGGTTGTTGTTTAATTACTGAAAGGCAGACTTTCAGACAAGCAGTATCTCATTTGGAAGTGTTTAAAGTCTGGGAAGTTCAAATCTCCTTTCTCCTACAAACGGACTTTAGCAATAGTTGTAGAATTGTAGTAGTTTTGAAAGCCAGCTATTCCAAACCCATCACTGAAGAACATTTTGTCTCTCTTTGGGGAACGCAAGTCCTTCTTCAATCAAGCATGCAACTTTGAGAGGGACTCACAGTGAGCAATGAGAGAGGAAGAGGACAACGGCCTAGTAAACCAAATCAAGCGATTCCACCCTGTTAATTGATCTGTGGGGTGCTACAGACAGATTACTTTCATCCTGAATCTGTGACTATTTAATATAGACTATTCCTAGTTGGGCTTGGCTCAGGCATTACAAAAGGTCACAAGAACTAATTGTGTGGGAGGCCTTTAGAGACACATTTAGTTGTGTTCAGTAAACTCACTATTCAGTGCTGGGGGTCAAACTAGGGTTCTGGAACGCATTTGGTCTCTTAAATACCATTAGGAGTATCCCTCAGCACAAATTGTGGTTAACAAACAGACAAACAAAACAAAACTAAAATAAACTAAAAATAAGTTAAGAAAACTTAGGAAAACAGTGATAGTAGTATGTTGAATTAATTATTAATTAATAATATCCTAGACGTGGTGGAAAATAGATGGATGGATGGTGAGGCCTTTCTCGGCCTGACCTGGTACCTGAAGCCACTTAGGCCCCCCAGATCTGTAGGTATCGGCGAAGAAATGATCCACAGGAGGTCAGATGAAGTTTCAGAAGACATCCAGCTTTATTACAAGGCCCTACAGGACATGTGCATTTTCCTCACATCACCACTAAGCTAAGCGCAGCCTCTCTGCATTCATCCTGTCTCTCATCTCTCCTTGCTGCATCTGTCTCTTCCCTTACACAAGGCAACCTCTTTGCTACCAATCACAGACCACTCCCAGCTAACGGAGGGTCTCATCTTCCAGGTGAAATTAGGATTTGGCTTTGGGAAAGGGTAACAATAGTATTAACTAATATTTGACATTACACTACATTAAAAATTATGGTATCAAAACAGTTTTGGGCTGTTTCTCAAAAGATTTTTTTCATAATAGATTGCTAATGTTCTAGAAATGTAATAGAAATTCTAGTATTATAAATTTTTTGATTTTCAAATAAAAAGTAAGTGTATTCTGATGTAATGATTTCATGCTGTATTAATATTCTGAAAACTGTTAATTATGCTTGTTATATATGCTGCTTTTTAGAAAGATATTTATCACATAATTTGTACCCAAGTATGTCAGTTAGCATTGTGGTTATATTGCTCTTATAAAAAATGGAAAAATTTTTAAAAATTGGAAAAGTTTAATAGTAACTTTCAAAATTTTCTATATGTTAATTATTTTTAAGTGTAGTTTAGCATAAAAATATGAAGATAATGACTATACTTTTGTTTTGTATAGTTTTCTAAATTAGGGTATTCAGATTTTATTGTGAAGTCTAGGATCTCTAGCTTCTGATAAAACGTGATAGATCCTTGCACAGTTGTTGTATAGATATAGATATAGACAATAAAAAATAATATAGGAATACATTTTGACAGCATAATACACCTAGGAAGATATTTTTCAGAATAAATTTTAAAAATCGCCTAAGGGTATTTTGTCATTTACTTCTCTTTTTTTTCCTAGAAGGTGGTGCTGAAAAGGCAAAATAAAAATAATAATTTCAATTCCTAAGAATTGAATATTCTGAAAGATTGAGTTTTAATTCACTGTGATTTTAAATGTTTAGACCATTTTTTAAAAATTAAAATAAAGCATAGCTACCTATTGGGTTTTGTTTGCATGATTTACCTATTTGGGAAAACTATGTTGGACATTGTTTAGAACCGTCCACCCAACAACACGATCTCATAGTCTAATATTTCTGGCAAATTTTTTTCTAAAATTATAAGAACTTAAAAATGTTAGTTTACTCAGTTGCCTATGCTATCTTTAAATGTTGTATTATTTTCTGCTACTTTTGTGAATACAAAATTTGCACATAAAATTTAAAAAAGCTTGGAGTATAAAACATATTTATTAAAATGTGTTTATACTTGTATTTAAATACTATTAATGAATTAAGTATAATTTCTGTTTCCAGAATTATCATTCACACTTTTGATTCTAGGTTTGGTTCTAACACCACTTGGATTCCTAAATTCCACTAGAGGTAACTACTGAGTACAGACTAGCCAATAATCTCTTAGACAGCCAGGGATTATTCCCCAATAGCCCAGTATATACTTTTGAATATTTCTGGTCATCTTTTATTGAAATCCAACACCAATATATTTGGTAGCTCAAGGGGAGTCAATAATATCACATCAGTGTTCAGGGGCCAAAATCTGAAATTCTCAAGTGATCATGTTGTATCAGGGAATAAAGTGAGAGTTGATCACATGCAAACAGGAGTCTTAAATTCTATTCTCTCTGTCTCTGTCTCTCACTTATACTTCTTTTTTAAAAAAACTTTTTAATTACTAATTTTCAATTTAATATATCATGAATGCCTCCTCAAAAGTCAGATCATTCTGTGCCTCAGATCAAAATTTTCTACTTCCTATCTTTCCAGAAATAAATCCTAAAATCTTTCTTGATTATTATAGACATGAATGCTGGTGGCTACATTTTTTACTTTGTTTGATTGACTCACCTCACTAAAGCAGTCCTTGCTTCTTGCCAATTTTTTTAAGCCATAATCCATCTAAGACACTGAATTTCTCAGTCATTTACCCCTAGGATGTGCTCTCCAAATGTCTGAGGATATAATCTGTTATACTTTACTGAACTTCATTCACACCAAGTAAATGTATGCTTACTTTCCTTCACCCCCATTTCATAATTTACTGGATTCTTCATCACTTTTAATGCCCTGTAGTGTGTCATGATATCATATGTATATCATTAGATAATTTTTTCTGGAAAGCTTCTTGTGATAAAAAACTAGTAATAGTATCTTTTCTATTCTATCCTTAACATCAAGAATAATATACAGTACTTAATAAAATTTTAATGTATTTTTGTGGAATGAGGAAATAAAAAATTAAAAATATATATGAAAAACTTTCTAAATATGAATGGTTTTTATTTGCATAATTAGAATGGTTATCAAGTCCATTACTTTTAGCCATAGTTTTCATGTAAAATTTTACCTTTATAAACATAGTCTTTGAAAAACTGTACTTTATAAAAGACTATGTATTTGTTCAGCCAGCATTAGATAATGAGAAAGTATCTATTATTGATAAGGATTGGATATTTCTGAAACCCACTAGGGTTCACTGAGAGGTTAGCTGCTAGGCTCTCTGTTCAACAGAAAACTTTCAAATAAAATGCTATTGGGAACATTACCATGCCCTTAACCTCAATTTCTGTTGAATTCAATTTTGAGTTTCTCCAATCACAATCCTTAACCACAGTTTGTTTATCTAGGAAGCACAAATATGAGTTTTAGTGTGTATAATATATATGCCTCAGAAAATTTTGAAAATATCACTTCTAAAAATCCAATAACTTTATTTTAAGAATCAGAATAAGAAACATAAATAAGGACACATATAGTAATCTATCCACTACCATTTGACTGGGAAGTAGATTAAAATCTTAAATTATTGCTGAAGTTATCTAAGTTTTAAAAAAAGAACTTAAAGAGCAGAAACCTATCAAAGTTTCTCATGTCAGCTGCACTATTTCCTACAGAGATAATCTATGTAAGTAGTATTTTTCATTTAAACAGTCCTGGTTCAAAGACCATTGATGGTGTTATATTGCCAAAAGAAAGAATTTCTGACAGTTTCTACAGCATAAGAATGAAAGAATGAGGGAGGTTATTTGCATTTAGCTCACATTTTTAAAATAAAGAGAAAGTAAAGAGAACAGTATCCAAATTTGACATCAACCACCCACCTATTTTTTTTTCTTCCTGAGTACTGTTTTAGTTTAGAAAGAAATTCTAAATTGACATTTAAATAGTGGCAGGGCAATTCTCCTCTGCCTTGTGAAACGGTCTCTGGAAATGTACAATTATGCTGTCATCTTTAGCACTCCACATTGGACAGAGTTTAATTATTAATGTGTTTCCCTCAGAGAATGACTCGATCATGTCACAACTCTAGACAAATACAGCTAATGCAAAATCATAAAATATTCACTTGAATACTGCTGAACTGACAGGAAATTAATTCTATGAACACTTTTGATATTACCAGAAAATTAGTTTCAAACGCATAAGACTGAAATAAATGTGTTCATAATTTGCTCAAGGGTAACACTCATCTCGCAATCAGTTGGTGTCTTTTTATAAATGTTACAAGTATTCAACATGGCTTTATGATAAAGAAGACAGCTAATGTAATGTATTATTTGTAGACAGTGTTTTACTTGTAAACAGCAGGGAGTGAAGAATTGCTCTCTCAGAAATATTTAAACTCCAGTAATATTCTGCTATTTATCATTTTGTAGGATTGAAGAAATCCTATCAAAAATTTTTTCAAGAAACTAAGAAGTTTAGGAATGGTAATTCAATCTCAAACTTCTCAGTCAGACTATGATTCCAAATCTTATAAAATGATGAAAAGTTGGAATTGGTTAGTACCCTAAGACTAGATAATAAGCAGCATTAGAAAATCAAGAAAATTTTGATATTAAAAGCACTCACAAGGAAATTAACTTTCATTCTTTGCCAGCAATTTGTACAAATATAATTTGACAAGTACACATATAACTCCACACTTGCTCAAATAAAAGATTCTGTAACTCAAATTTTTCTTATTGACCTCTAATTTATTATCCAACTGCATTGACTACTAAGAAATGTATGCAAAAGTTACACACATGAATTGATGTACACTGAATTAATAAAAATAATACATTTAGGGGCTGGAGAGGTGGCTCAATAGGTAGGGTATTGGCCTTCCACGCTCTAAACTAGGATGAACTGCAGTTCGATTTCCCGGAGTCACATATGGTCCCCCAAACCAGAAGCAATTTATGAGCACATAGCCAGAACTAATCCCTGAGCATCACTGGATGTTATTCCCCCCCAAATACATTTAAAGAATTCTCACTCAGGACATTGGTAGAGAGATGGTCATACTGCTGGGTGAGATTAGTGTTGGAAAATTGTATGCCTAAAATAATTATATTATGAATAGATTTGTCAATCATTGTGTTAAAAAATATAAACTGAAAAATGAAAATAAATGAAAAAGAAATAAAATCAGTATAGAGTAAATCACTTTTTATACAAAATAATTTCTAGACTTTCTTTTGACAGGGGCAGGGTCTCTGCAGCAGTGTTTGGGTAACTTAAAGGCATCTTCTAGCATTCTCAGTCAATGAAGAATGGTGGTTCACTGCTTAGATCTGTGTATATAGTGCCAGAGATTACCCAGGTCCCTTCAAAGATACTTTAGTCCCTACTGACATTCCTCCAGGGACCAAGTGCTATTGAAGACCAAAGGGGAATCAGTTGCATCTCTGGCATGCACTTTAACCCCTAAACTTTATCTTTGACTCCTCTAAAACTATTTTTTCCCAAAGAGGGGATTATGTGCAGTGTTAGGAAGAGAAGTCTGACCAGTCATGTGCAAGGCAAGCACCCTATCTACTGTAGTATATTTTTTCAGTTGTCTCAAAAATATTTTTAAATTGTTGCTCAAAGTGTCTTTTTAATCAATGATAATTATTTTTCAGAGCATAAATCCTGATATAATGGTAAACTTTCAAAATTTACATATTGTTATTAAATTGTCAAAGCTCAGGTCAGAATATAAAATAGGGGTATTTTTTAGAAATGAATCAAATTTGAACATATAACTATAAAAAGTATACTTATTTTCATTATTTTTCAATAAAAGTTTATTTATTGTTTAAACTAGTCATAGTCATTTTAAATTATAAAATTAAAAAACCTTGAATTATTCACAAACTATTGCATAATAATGCAAGACTGCATTTTTTGTTTTTGTTTGTTTTGGGGGCACACCCAAAGGAGCTTAGGGATTAATCCTGGTTCTGCAGTCAGAAATTAATTATGGCAGACCTGGGGACCCTATGGGATGCCAGGGATTTAATACAAGTCAGCTATATATTTAAGGCAAGTCCCCTACCCACTGTGATATCTCTCTGGAACCTGTACTGTATCTATTTTGTCTTTAAATCGTAAAAAAGATTTATGCTACTATGCTTAAGAATTTTCACTTCTGTCTTTCTTTCAATTTATATAATAAAGTTTGAAAACAAAACACTATAATCCTTGGACATTCATTTTACACAATATGTAGGGATGCAGTAATACAATATTAAACTAAAGTTTTAATGAAAATACCAATAAATTTTAGTATGAGAGTTTTAAGAATTTTAAAGTTTCAGAAAATGAGTTATCTCATGAATAGACCTTTTACACTGACATAACTATAAAACAGTTAAGGAATCAAAGTAAATTGTTCATAGAAAGTAAAATGCAGCAAATTCATTGAAAGATTCAAATCTAAAAAGTAATGTCTGGATATTTTTAAACCCAACGGTTTAATATTTAAACTATGAATGTTACTTAAAATTAATATTTAAATTTAATGTCAATGTTTTTTGTCCCAGATATTCACTGAAGAACCAACCATATTAGAATACTAGAAAGTATTCAGAATCTACTATACTCTAGGCATCATGCTAGCTACTAAGAAGATTAAGCAGAAGAAGAAAAAACACTCCTCAAGTAGCTATGTATTTAACAGAAAAAGTGTAGCAAAAAAATGTATATAGGTGAGAGTAGGATTGAATACTGTGATATACATTTAGAATAAAATGAAATTTAGAATGGTAGGAGAAATAATTTGAAATAAAGTCAATTATTAGAGAAATTTATTTAAAATCAGAATACACTGATCAAGAGAGGCTATTTTGAAAGAGATATATATTTCTAATTATATAAAGCAAAATAATTAATTTTTATACTGCTTTAAACACGCTGAAGTATGTTCATCACATTGTCATTTTCTTGAGAGTCTTATCATAATTTGATCTTTAGTTTTATCAAAATCTTCCTCTACACCTTTTCTTTTTTATAAAAAAAAGCAATAATTTATTTAAATACCTTGATTACAAACATGATTGTGGTTGGGTTTCAGTCATGTAAAAAACATCCCCATCTGGGGCCCAGGAGATAGCATGGAGGTAAGGCATTTGCCTTTCATGCAAAAGGTCATTGGTTCAAATCCCGGTGCCCCATATGGTCCCCCGTGCCTGCCAGGAGCAATTTCTGAGCATGGAGCCAGGAGTAACTCCTGAGCGCTGCCGGGTGTGACCCAAAAACCAAAACAAAAAACAAAACAAACAAACAAAAAAAAACACCCCCATCAACCAATGCAACATTCCCATCACCAATATCCCAAATCTCCCTTCTCCCCACTCCACTTCCACCTGTATTCTAGACAGGCTTTCAATTTCCCTCATAAATTCTCATTTTTAGGACGGTTCTTAATGTAGTTATTTCTCTAACTAAACTCATCACTCTTTGTGGTGAGCTTCATGAAGCAAGTTGTAACTTCCAGTTCTCTCTTTTGTTTCAGAAATTTATTGTAACAATGTCTTTTATTTTTCTTAAAACCCATAGATGAGTGAGACCATTCTGCGTTTTTCTCTCTCAGACTTATTTTACTCAGCATAATAGATTCCATATACATCCATGAATAGGAAAATTTCATGACTTCATCTCTCCTGATGGTTGCATAATATTCCATTGTGTATATGAACCACAGTTTCTTTAGCCATTCATCTGTTGAAGCACATTTTGGTTGTTTCCAGAATTTTGTTATGATAAATAGTGCTGCAATGAATATAGGTGTAAGGAAAAAATTTTGTATTGTGTTTTTGTGTTCCTAGGGTATATTCCTAGGAGTGATATTGCTGTATTGTATGGGAGATCAGTTTCCAGTTTTTGGAGGAATCTCCATATCGCTTTCCATAAAGGTTGAACTAGACAGCATTCCCACAAGCAGTGGATAGGAGTTCCTTTCTATCCACATCCCTGCCAACACTGCTTGTTCTCATTCTTTGTGATTATTGTAATTAGAGTATGGCTCATCTTTATCCATTAGGATACTGAACTTGTACCTGTTTTTTAATCCTTCAGTTTTAGACCAAGCCTTAAGCTCTGTGTCTAAGGCTTATTTTCACTCTGGGCTTATGTTAATGTTATAACAAAATTAATTGATTTGTTTACACTATATATTTCTTCTTTTACTAATGTCTTGATTTTCTTTATTTTTCTTCTTTCTTCTCCCTTTCTTTCCTCTTTCTTTCTTACCTCTTTTCCTTCCTTCCTTCCTTCCTTCCTTCATTCCTTCCTTCCTACCTTCTTTTCTTTGGTCATTTTTTCTTTCCTTCCTTTATTCCTTCCTGTATTTCTTCTTTTATTCCTTTAATTATTAATATTATTATTTGGGTCACACCTAGTGATGTTCAGGTGCTGTTTTTAATTCTATTCCCAGTAATGATCCATAGGAGTATTTAGGGAACTGTAGAAAATACCTGGGATTAAACTACAGCCTGTAGAACTATGTGGCTGAATGCAAAGATTTTTTAAGACTCAAACCTATCATGATGCTGGGCTTGCTTCTGTTTATTATTGATCAATTCTTTGTGTTCAAAGTGAGAATACACAGAAATACGGATCACTTGGAACTTTCTTGACTTTTTTAAAACTTTTCTGTTCTATCACTGAAAATAGTGATCTCTATATATCACACAAAGTGAAGTCTAGAACAAAATGTTTATTCTCTGATCAGTTGGTCTAACAGTCATATATTTGACTTTGGACACAGGGTATATATGAATATGCATGTATATACATACAGATATGTATATACAATGTTGCTTTCAAGAAGAAAATTTGGTATGTCAGCTTCAAATGCAGAAAGTACCAGCACTATCCCCAATAACAATGCTTGACTGTCTTCTTAAATCATTCTTATGGCCTCTAGTTGCTTGTCTTTTCATCAGGTCACCAATGACATTCACTTCATTAATTTCAATAGACAACAATTAGCAAAAATGTAGTGACTTTCAGCGGAATTTACTTTTAATGATGCTGCTTCTAGATTCTAGACTACCAGATACTGTCACAATTTTTTATTTTTTAAACACAAATCTGTGTGCGTATGTGTGTGTGTGTGTGTGTGCTTTATTTTTAAACAGCAATATTCTCTTTACAAATTCTTAATATTGCACTATCCCGGCACTTAGTTTTTATAGTAGTTGTCATTTTTTTCATTTTCATTTTATAATGTCAACTTTTATTCATTAAAACATAAGGAATAAGTAGCTATTACAACATTTACAACAAATAGAGGTTCTGAATTTTAGACTCATTTTTACCAATTGCTCTCACAAAATGTCCATTTTATTTATCAAAAGATAGCTGTTTCCCCAATGATTTTTTTTCTCAAAATAAAGAATTTTTACCGAGAATCTTCACTGAGTTAAAAAAAAAAAACTGTACTCTTTTATTTACCCATGTCAAAATTCAAGGAGACATTTTGACAGTTACCTTTCACTCATTCTTCTCCAGATTCTATTGATGATAACTACAAAATATAGCCACATTTGATCAATTCTTTTTTTTTTCATCACTGGCACCAATTTCAGCAAAATATTTTTTATATTCTATAAATAGAATATTTTTAACTTTATAGTATTTCACTCTATACTCAATCACATATTTAAATTGATACTGGAAAAGTATAAATTAGATCACATTTCTCTTTATTAAAATATATAAAGTATATTTCCATTATAAAATAATCAAAAATCTTTGTTTTTCTCCCTAGAAAACTTTTTTAAGCAACAACTACAGATTTGTTCATGACAGGCAGTTTTGCATATTAATTTGAACAGGGTACTTTATGGAGATATTCAGTAAAACAGAAATCTAACTTGCTATGACTATTTTATATTGAAATATTTAATTTCTAAAATCAGTTGGCACTATGTAAATGGAAATATCCCTATTATCTAAGAGTGCCTAATCCAAATACTTGGCATTAAGAAGAAAACCAAAGGGGCCGGCAAGATAGCACAGCGGTAGGGAGTTTACCTTGCATGTGGCTGACACAGAACAGACCTGGTTTCTATCCCCAGCATCCCATATGGTTACCCAAGCCAGGAGCGATTTCTGAGCTCATAGCCAGGAGGAATAACTGAGCATTGTTACTGGTTGTGGAGTGTGGTCGAAAAAAAAAAAAAAAAGAGGAAAATCAAAGATGACATGGTCCACTCAGGGAGTACAAAAACCAAAAGGTGAATTGCAATCCAGAAAAGGAATTGTATTTGCCAGAAAAGCCGGCTTTGAGTAGTCACAAATCAGCTGACCTCTTTGTGTGGATTGTCTGGCTATAATTGCATACGTGACTGTGATATTTCACTCTTTCCCTTTAAGAAATCAGGCCCCAGTACTTTCTCCTTCAGACAAAGGAAGACAGTATCAGACTCCCACCGAAAGCTCCTTCACTGACCAGTCTCTCTGACCTGCGCAATCCTGGCGCCAAGAATGTTTTTCTCAATAATGCAAACTCAGAATGAAAGCAATTTTCAGTTTCTACCCCAAACTCCAAATATATCTTTCCTCTTCCCTGATAATTGCTAACTTACTCAAGGAATTTCTCACCTTCCTAGATAATTAGCTAGCTCCCTCTTCCTTACCCAAAACAAATACAACTTCCTTTCCATCCTCGGTACCTGGTTCTTTAATATGCAGAATTTGGCTAACCTTCTCTATTGTGCTGCTCCATACAGAACCTACCTCCTATTATTCCCAAGAATATTACTCTGCATTCCAGAGTCACTTTATAAGTCACTCAGCTGAATCAATAAATTTGTCCTCGACTCATCTGAAGTGGATCCCCGTGCAATCGCATGTGGCAATTTTCTTCCTACATTAATATTCCGTTTTTCAGTCTCCTCGCATCCCACTCTCTCCGTGGAAAGGTCTTGAAACCCACAAAGCTATACAGCTGTCTAAAGACGCTAGCCATTGGCAACAAAGACCGATACATCTACTCCAACCAATGTATGCGTGAGGGTCTTTCTGGGGTCCTGGTAGAGTACCAAGTAGGCCATCCAGCAGTTGCTGCTTAACCTCAGGAGCCCAAAGCCTCCTCAGCAAACTACCTTTGCAAAGGAGAGTTCTGTGAAGAGAGCAGTGCCAACAAGCACACACACATCAGAGATTTCTGTCAGAGCAATTCCAACATTTTTGGGGAGTGAGGGGCAGAAAGGAGGTCACACCAGGTGGTTCTCAGGAGTTACTCCTGGCTCTGGACTCAAAAGTTGCTCCTGACAGGCTCAGGGGACCACATTCGGGATGCTGGGGAAATCAAACCAAAGTCAGATGGGGTAGGCCGCGTGCAAGGCAAATGCCCTACTGCTGTGCTATCACTCATGCCCCAACAGTTCTAACTATATTGAGCAGGTTCACAGTTTATACAGGGCAACAGGAGGAAGCAAGCAAGAGGGAAAAGGTGCTCTGAATTAACAAACATGTTTTTCTGAGGTTTTAATGGTCTACCAGTTATCACATCCTGTGACTGTTGTTCTGCTTCAGAAATTGACAATCTACATCCCGTGACTGAGTTGCTTCCTGACCTTCTGCAAAGTAGGCCCTGGGAACAAGGCCTGAAATGGCAGACAAAGGATCCTCTTTGTCAGATGGTGTGGATTCAACATGCATTTAAGTCATTTCTTTGCAATTTCTCTTTCTAGACATATACACATGTATGCATGTATATTTGTATATATTGTCATTTATGACAATGATATTTTGTAAAGTCATCAAGAACATGACAACTGTCTATGGAATAGTGGACCTGTCTCTTAGAGGGATGAATACAATATTATCTTATATAATGGAGAAAAAGGAAAATGTCTTCCTGCTTAAAGGTGTGAAAGAAACCTTTGCTCTTTTCAGAATATTGGCTCAAATTTTAGTAGATTTTCAGTATAATGTGAAATGTTCTTCCAAAAGACCCTGCTTCTTCTTCAATCTGTGTGCAGAAGTTCTAAAAAAGATGCTGCAAGTATCAAAAGTAGGCAAGCATATTTGACTTAAAATATCACAATTTCACCTTTAAACAAGCCTAGGAGTGGGAGTGGGTTAGAAGTCAACCATTAACAGGGAGGATAGGGTGTTTTGCAGAGATAAAGGGGACAGTGGCTTCTCACTTCGCAAGTATCTTAACTTAGTTGCTACTTTTTGACGATTTCAGTTTCCACTTCAGTCTCTACTTCAACTAGAAAGTTTTCCAGTTCACATTTATAGAGCTCCACTATTATGCTTTTTAATCTTAGCTTTGCTCACATTTTTCTCTACCTCCATTTGTGTAGATGAAAATCTTTATTTGCTTCTTGTTTTTACATACTGCTTAAATAGACTATTGAGCATCCTCACATTAAGTTGTTTTATTCAATGTATCAATAGCACTTAGCAACAAATAATGCAGTTTTATATTTCTTAAAATAATTAGTTCCATAGGTTGTTTTAATGTGTGAGAAAATATCAATGTACATGTATTTTGTCACTTCATGTTCTTTAAGATTATAAGCTATGTACATATTAAAAAATTTTTTTTATCAGAACGTGGCACAAGTTAAATATTGTACTCATCTCTATCTGTAACCAATATGATAGGGTCTTTACTGATAATTCACTAAACAAGATTAGCATCACAAAGCATCCCAAATAATCTTTCCTGAATAATCTCTGGTTCATAAAATACCTAGATAGAAAACCCAATATATAATACTCTATTTAATTTCATAATTAGAATATTCTTTATGCAGAATGGAAAAGGTTTCTATCAGAAATTCATTTCTAGAATTTATAGTTTTTTGATCAAGAGAAATTCTAAGTCAAGTAATGACTTTTATTAAGTAAAGAGATTTTGTTATTATTAACTGCTACTAATTACTAACTTATTTAATGTTATATTTCATCACAATCAATATTATATTAATATAAACATATGCTTAATATACATTATTACATAATAACATATTACACTCTTTAAATATCTCCATATTACACAAATTATTACTGCTATAGCAGTAATAATAATAATTGGTTTCTGAAACATCTGATTCTTAAGAGAATAGTCATTAGGAGCACAACCGATTGAATAGAGATTACTACAGTATATTTCTATACTATTATGGAATTTTCTTGTGATTCTAAATTTAAAGTAAATACATGTGAATGTATTAGAATGTTTACTATACTTTAAAAAGTTTTCTGCTTCTGTAAAGCCAATTAAATTTTAGGAACGAAAAAGTGGTTAATATTGCTAATCCTACCTCATTGTTTATACAGAAATGATAGGACACAAACTGCTAATTTTATTTGTCATTTAAACAACACAGAGAGAAAACAAGTGAGGGAAAGGAGAGAAATTTTTTGAAATTTACATCTTGGAGACCATGCTGCTAGATCATATACATTCAAGGTATAGAAACAACTCAATTTATAAGATGCATAGCAGCCAATCGACTAGCTTTTGATCTTTGAAGAGTTAATTAAACTTCATAAAGTAGGAACAAAATTTTATCTGCTTCTCATTTTGAAGGAGTCTAGTAATAAAAGGAAAAAAAAAAGTCATTGTTTTTTTTAAGTCCACTCAGAATTCTTCTACAGAGCAGATGCCTTCAAAAAGAGTTGTTAAACATGCAAATGCTATAAAAGACATTAACACATTTTTCCCCTGAAGCATATCCTAGATTTTGTGGTGGACAAACTGCAATGAATATTCTGGTCCCATTCTTCAAAGAGCCTGGTTAATGGAGTTTGTCATTTGTTTCGTTTTCAAGAAGTTCTTGAAAATTGGTAAATTATGTTTATCATCTTTATTTTGTAAGAAAATAAGATGTGATTGTTGGGGTTTAATTTTGATTGTTTTTGTGATACAAAATCTAATTTTCAATACGTAATCTTTCCTTAATAAGATGTACAGAAGCCTATGAATTTCAATTTAAAAATACAAGCTTTAAGTTACAGAGAATGTTATAATAATGTATTTGTTAAATATTACTTTATCTTGATGTTATCAAGAACTTGAGTTTTTCTGCTGCCCTGCTTGCAATATTGTGCATAATTCTGTTTGGAGGATTGCTTTTCCTTTCTCCTAACTGATTATAAGCCAAATTATAAATTGCTGGAAGCATTCAAGCTTAAACCAGTTTTCAACATTAAAGCATGAAAAACCCGTAGTGAGGATTTAATGAATTTTCTTTTCTTTTACTTTATATTTTATACTAGCAGTTAAAGCCTGTGGCAGTTCCTGTTTGTCAGGTGAATTTAACACTAAAACAGAGATTTTAATATGAGATTTATAGCCATGGTTATTTTATAACTTTTATGTATTGATATGGAGCTTCTTATTATCAAAACTGAAATTTTAATAAAAGTATAATATTTTTATATGTATAAAATAGAAAATCAGTTTATTTCTTAATATATGGCATTAATATCATTATATATTTATATTGTATAAGTATATTAATGCTCTTGCATAACAAAAATGAAAATGCATATAAGCTGAACAAAACATCATTACAAGGACATTTACTTTTTGATTCTGAACACACTGCTTAGGAAGACCTTGAAATCAAACCATTTGATTTTTTTGTATTTGAAATTCTGTGACCTTGCACTACATAACTCGTTTCAATATTAGCTTTTTCTTTGAAAAATATAATACATAAGTAACTATTAATACAAATAACTGCCCTCATATAATTGTTATAAACTTAAAAGCGAATATATGTTAAACAGTTGCCAACTCAATAGAACTATTGTATTCATAAAACAAAATCTTGGGCTAGAAATTATGACTCACAGGTGTACATAACAAACCTAGTTTATATAAGTTTCTCAGTATGACCCCCATCTTTATAATACATGATCCTTCAAGCACAACCAGAGGTTTACCTGATAGCCCAGCTCTCCTGGGAACTGAGCATCACAGTTCCAGATTCAAATACCAGACTAAGAATAACAAGCAGTGACACCCATGTGCTTACATCCAAATAACAAAAATCGTGACTTTTTTAAAAAAATATATTCTTGAAATTTCTGTAGATAAATTTTAAATTGCCCTTCTTGGATTGCCAAAAAGTTTACAAAATGTTTTTGATTTCTGTGGACTCACCTTCAACCTGTATCTTTCTATTCTGATTTGCACCAGTCAATAGAAGTTAGAAATTATAACTTCAATAAGAAATCACAAATGTGATTTAACACAATACTTATTAGGAATACAAGCTGGCTTCTTCTGTGTTTCTGGTTTCACCAGGTGACACACCAATTTGAAATTGACTAATAAGAGAAAAGAGATACATAGAATATAGTCAAGTAGTCATTATAGCTCCTGTTGCTATTGTTTTTGATACTCTGGTAACCATTAATAGATTAACAATAGGACTGGTGATGGTAAGAAACTTTTCGTTAAGGGTGAACTCAAAATAAGGGTTAACTTAAATAGAGTTAGAACAAAAAAGGCACCATTACAATAATGATAGTTGAAAATGATCTCTGGACAAAAACTAGGTGCTGAAAGTAGAAAAAGTGGTATGCATGATACCCTTTCATAATAGTATTGCAAACTAGTGCCTAAAAGGAAAATTGAAAGAGAGAGAAAAAGAGAGAGAGACAGAGACAGACACATAGAGAGGAGAGAGAGAGAGAGAGAGACAGAGAGAGACAGAGAGAGACAGAGAGACAGAGAGAGAGAAATGGGGGGGGGATGTCTCAATAGAGCCAGACAGGAGTGGATAGTTGGGATTCCAGACATTAACCTGGACTGAACCAGGTGAAAGGATGGGTATTGTAAAATTAGATGACTGAAACTCAAAGAACTATGACTTTGTAACTTGTAACTGTTGTGTATGTAAGCATTTCAATGAGATTATTATGTTACTGTTGTACCCTGATCAGTGATTGTGCCCTACCCTAGGGTGTGACCTGGCATTCTGCTTCCACCCTAGGGTGGTACCTGATTCTGCTCCCACCATTGAGTGGTACCTGATCCCACCATTGGGTGGTACCTTATTCTGGGGCATAAAAGTGAGGATCTGTGAAAGGCGAGAGGCTTTTTTCTGGGGCCTATTCTTAGGTCTTTTGGCTTCAGCTTCTTCACGGAATAAACAGTTGTTTTCTTCGGAAGCTTAACTGCCTGTTGGCTTTCTTCCCACTGCATTCATCTTAGAACCTCTGGCTGAACAGGGTAACAGACGCCTGGTCCGAGCTGGAGGAGAAAGGCCTCATCCTCCACCCTCCATCAGTCAACCTCATCAGGGGCTGACTTGCAACAGTAACTTATGGTGATTTAATTTTTAAAAAATAGAGAAAAAAGATTACTACAATGTTTAAGAGGTTTTTCTTTTTTTACCTATTTGAATATTAACTTATTTGAATTGAGTAGCACCAAACTGGATATGATTAGAGACGTACTGTACTAAGACCGTCTTAGGAGAAAATTTTGAATTTGAATGATTGAATTTTGAATTTGAAATGATTGAAGCAAGGTAAGGAAAATATTTAAAGAAGGAAATATTCTTTAGATGTAGCTTCAATGATACCCATTTTGAAGCTGAATACTGAATGAACTTGATGAACTGCTAGCCTTATTTCAGAGATAACGATCTACTTATTTATCAGATATTATACAAGGTGAGAGCACTCATGATTCTAGTTAAATTTTTTCAAAAATATTTTTAAAAATAGTTACAATTTTAAGAAATATAAATATATAAAATAATTAAATAAATTATATTTATATAATTATAAATGAATATACATAAACATTTATAGTCAACCTCATCAGGGGCTGACTTGCAACAGTAACTTATGGTGATTTAATTTTTAAAAAATAGAGAAAAAAGATTACTACAATGTTTAAGAGGTTTTTTTTTTTACCTATTTGAATATTTACTTATTTGAATTGAGTAGCACCAAACTGGATATGATTATAAATAAATATAAATGTAGGATAGAAAAAGTATTTTAATATTAAAATCTTAGATTTATCAATATTTGTTAAAAATTAATACCAATTAATTCTATCTAATTTAAATATCTTGGAATCTATTATTAAACTAAAGATGTGAAGGACCTATACAAAGAAATTTATAAAACACTGCTCCAAGAAATAAAAGAGGACACATGGAAATGGAAACACATACCCTGCTCATGTATTGGCAAGATTAACATCATTAAAATGGCAATACTCCCGAAAGCATTGTATAGATTTAATGCAGTCCCTCTAAAGATACCCATGACATTCTTCAAAGAAGTGGATCAAACACTTCTGAAATTCATTTGGAACAATAAACATGCTTGAATAGCTAAAGCAATCCTTGGGGAAAGGAATATGGGAGGCATTGCTTTCCCCAATTTTAAACTGTATTACAAAGCAATAATTATCAAAACCGCATGGTATTGAAATAAAGAGAGATCCTCAGATCAGTGGAATAGGCTTGAGTAGTCAGAGATTGTTCCCCAGACATACAATCATCTAATTTTTGATAAAGGAGCAAGAAATCCTAAACGGAGCAAGGAAAGCCTCTTCAACATGTGGTGTTGGCACAACTGACTAGCCACTTGCAAAAAAGAGAACTCAGGTCCCCAGCTAACATCATGTATGAAGATAAAATCCAAATTGATTAAGACCTTGATATCAGACCTGATACCATAAGGTATATAGAACAACACGCAGGCAAAACACTCCATGACATTGAGACTAAAGGCATCTTCAAGGAGGAAACTGCACTCTCCAAACAAGTGAAAGTAGAGATTAACAGATGGGAATATATTAAGCTGAGAATCTTCTGCACTGAATGGAAATAGTGCCCAGGATACAAGAGCTACCCACTGAATGGGAGAAACTATTCACCCAATACCCATCAATACCCATAAGTGGCTAATATCCAAAATATACATGGCACTGCCAGAACTTTAAAAGAATCATCAAAAAATGGGTAGAAGAAATTGGCATTTTGACAAAAAAAAAAGAAAAAAGAAATACACATGGTCAAAAGGCACATGAAAAAATAATCCACATCACTAATCATCAGAAGATGCAAATCAAAACAACTATGAGGTACCATCTTACACCACCGAGATTGGCAGACATCACAAAGAATGAGAACAAGCAGTGCTGGCGGGGATGTGGAGAGAAAGGAACTCATATCCACTGCTGGTGGGAATGCCGTCTAGTTCAACCTTTATGGAAAGCAATATGGAGATTCCTCCAAAAACTGGAAATTGAACTATTCCTAGGAGCTATACCAGTCCTAGGAATATACCCTAGGGACACAAAAATACAATACAAAAATCCCTTCCTCACACTAATATTCATTGCAGCACTATTTACAATGGCCAGACTCTGGAAACAACCAAGATGCCCTTCAACAGATGAATGGCTAAAGAAACTGTGATACATATACACAATGGAATATTAGGCAGCCATCAGGAGAGATGAATTTATGAAATTTTCCTATACATGGATGTACATGGAATCTATTATGTTGAGTGAAATAATTCACAGGGAGAGAGAAATTTGTAGAATATTGCTTCTTCTAAATCACTTATCTATGAGTTTTAAGAAAAATGAAAGACATTCTTGCAATAATTTTCAGAGACAAAAGAGAGGAGGGCTCAAAGTTCTAGCTCACTTCTGGAAGCTCACCACAAAGAGTAATGCGTGTAGTTAGAGAAATAACTACATTGAGAACTATCGTAACAATGAGAATAAACGAGGGAAGTAGAAAGCCTATCTAGAGTACAGACGGGGGTGGGGTGGGAGGAGGGAGATTTGGGACATTGGTGATGGAATGTTACACTGGTGAATAGGGTGTTCTTTACATGACTGAAACCCAACCATGATCATGTTTGTAATCAAGGTGTTTAATTAAAGATATTAATTAAAAAAAGATACATTTTTAAGAAATATGAATATGTAAATAATTAATTAAATTATATTTATATAACTATAAATGAATATAAATAAACATGATTGGAAAATGAAGAAAAATAAATGTAAATTTTAAAATATTTTAATATTACAATTTTAGATTTATCGATATTTGTCATAAATTAATACCAGTTAAATCTATCATCCTATTATATATGATAAAACAGAAAATTATTCAGCTAATATGTTAAATGATGCTAACCAATCTAATGCATTAATTAACTTATTTAAATATTTTCAAATAAGATTATTTTAAATATTATTTATATCTTATTCTTAAATATAACTAAGAAAAATGATAAATAATTGGATATATGGTTAATAAGTCTTTATGAAACCTCCACTAGGATTATCTTAGGATATTGAGATCTAAAAAATCTGATTAAAATAAATCAGTGTGATTTAAATCTATAAGTGAAGAAAATTGACTACAAAATAACACATATAAAGGAATAAAATACATTACACTAATATGTAAAAATATGTAAGAACAAAATGAAGGAAAAATCAGAAAGTGAATTGAAAATTGTACAATCAAATCTAGAAAGTCATGTAAAATGAGTGGAAACAAATTATTAAGACAATAAATGCAGAGTTCTCAGTAACAGTGGTAGCCTCAGCTTGGCACCTGCAAGACACATCTGTGCATCTCTGGTGAGTCACTACATAAGGGAAAGATTCAAAGAAGAGGAACTTACTTCCCAGTGACAGCGGCCACACACTCCTGATAGTCAATGAACCCCAGCATGGGATAAACACCACACTACAACTGTAACAGTGGGGAAACAACATAAGCCTCCACCATACTTAGAGAATAACGATGTTAGCTATAATAACCCCCAAAATATCAACCACCTGTTTAGCCTCTCAAATAAGGACTTTAGAGAAGAAATCTGGAGGATGTTCATAGAACTCAAAGAAAGCATAGAACAAATGGAACATGCCACAAATAAGAATCATGACAATATGAAAGTAGAAATGAGAAAACTTCATACTTAAATCTGAAAAACATGAAAACCTCACTGGAAAGTCTCTCCAAACAGTGGCTGAGATGCCTAGTAACTATAAAAGTGAAAAGTTGGAAAAGAAACATAAAACAAACCATCAGGCAATAGGAAAATTTCTCAAAGAATGTGAACAGTTGAAAATACAAGTCTTTGATAAACTCAACAGAAACAACATAATATTGGTGTCCTAGAGACCCAGAAAGAAAATCTCCATGAAAAAACAATAGGACATTGTGCAAGAAATTCCCAGAGCTAAATTCTGCATGCAATCAAATCCTGCATACCTGAAGACTACCAGTTAAGATTTTTTTGGATACCGAAGAAAAACACACCAATATACATCCTAGTCTCAATGAAAAAAAAAAAGACACAGATAGAGGTAGAATACTTAGAGGAGCAATATCCTAACTGGAAATTACATTTAAAGGAGCATCTCTTAGATTTACAGCAGATTTGTCACAAACACTCAAGGTCCAAAGGCAATGCTGGGATTCACTGACAAAACACAAAGTAATTAATGCATTGCCAGAATTTGTGGAACACTGCAAAAGTGCTAACATGAGGAAAATTTATAACTTTGCAAGCACTCATCAAGAAAAAGGGGCCTACGTAAATAACTTAATAGCACAGATTATAAAATTGGAAAGTGATCAAAAACTGAATGAAAAATAGACAGACAGAAGAAAATAATAATGCAGAGAGCAATAATTAATGATGGGAAGTCCAAAAAACAATCTATAAAATCAAAGTAAGCATTAATTGTTTCTTTGAAAAAAAATAAACAAGATAAATTAAGCACTAGCAACATTCACAAAGAAGAGAAACTTATAAACTGAATTTATATGAAAAAGAGAGATAACTGCAAATACTACAGACATTAAAAGGGTAATCAGAGACTATTTTGAAAAAAATCTATGTTACAAAAAAGATAACCTGGAAAAAAGTGATAAATCCTTAGCCTCCTATAATCTCCCAAGTTTGAACCAAGATGCATTTTTTATATTAGAGCTCTAAGATAAAAATCTACCATATTTGAACAGATCAATCAGTCATGAGGAAATTAAAATGGTAATCAAAAGTTTTTCCAAAAACAAAAGCCCAGGCAGAGATGGAATCATTAGAAAATTCTTTAAAAATTTCAGGAGAATCTAGTGCTAATCCTTTTCAGTCTCTTCCAGAAAATTCAAGAAACAGAAACACTCCCATATAGTTTTTTATGAAGCTAACAGCAACCTGCTACCAAAACCAGACAGCGATACCACAAAAAAGAGAATTACAGAACAATATCCTTGAAGATACAAAGATCAGCAATAAAATCCTAGCAAATAAAAGCCAACATCTTATCAAGAAGGTCATACACTATGTCCAAGTAGGATTCATTTCAGAAATGCAACGATGGTTTAAAATACGCAAGACAATCAATGTAATATACTGCATTATCAAAGGAAAAATAAAAATCATATTACATGATAATATGAATAGATGCAGAGAAAGCATTTGATAAGGTCTAAGACACATTGATGATAGAAATAATTGAAAAGATATAAATAGATGAAACTTTCCTCAATGTTGTAATGGCCAGCTATACAAGCCCATGGAAATATTCTCAATAGAGAAAAGCAAAAGCTTTTCTTCTAAAATCTGACACAAGACAAGGCTAACCCCTTTAAACTTCTATTCAACATAAAGCTGAAAGTACTTGCCATAGAAATTAGGCAAGAAAAAGAAAAAGATATCAAGTACATCCAGATTGAAATGGAAGAAGTCATGCTCTCACTGTAGGCAGATGACATGATACTGAAAATCCCAAAAGACACTACAAAACGATTCTAGAAACAGTAGATTCTTATAGCAAAGTGGCAGGCTACAAAACAAAGATGCAAAAACGAATACTAAAAACATAATATTAGAGAAAAAGTAAATACAGTCTCATTCATAATAGTACCACTGTAATTAAAAAAATCTGTAGAGTCAATTTAATTAAAGAGTTGAAAGACATATACAAAAAATTTACAAAGCTCTTCTCTATGAAATAAAAGTGTACACATGAAATTTAAACATGCACCTGTTTATGGATTGGGAAATTAATATTATTAAAATGGTAATAATACTTAACATATTATACAGATGAATACAATCCCTCTAAGGCTACCCAGGACATTCTTCAAAGAAGTGTATCAAACATTTCTGAAATTTATTGGAACACATAATTCCCATGAATAGCTAAGGCAAGCATTAGAAAAAAGAAGATAGGAGGCATTACTTTCCCCAACTTTAAGTTGTACTTTAAAGCAATAGTCATTAAAACAGCATGGGATTGAAATGAAAACATACTCTCAGATCAATGGAATAGTCCTGAGTATTTAAAGAGCAACCCCCAGACATACAATCAATTAATCTTTGATAAAGGGGAAAGAAACACAAAATGGAGCAAGGAAAACCTCTACAGCAAGTGCCGTTGGGACAAGTGGTATGCTACATGCAAAAACAGTGAACTTAAACATCTAACACTGTGCACAAAGTCAAATCAAAATGCATTAAAGACCTTGACATCAGACCTAAAGCTATAAGTTATATAGAAAAAAAAAACAAAGATAAGCACTCTATGACATTGAAACTAATGACTTTTTAAGGAGGAAAGACCATGTCTAATCAAGTTGAAGAAGAGATAAGCAAATGAGACTACATTAAACTGAGAAGCTTCTGCAGTTCAAAAAATAAAAACATCAACTATGGTACAAAGATCACCCACAGAATAGTAGAAATTCTTCACCTAATACCCACCAGATAAAATATATTTACCTATTTATTAGATAAAAGGCTAATATTTATTATATGTAAGATACTGATAGTATTTAACAAGAAAAAAAATTAAAATCATAAAAGACGGGGATAATAAATAAACAGACATTTTGTCAAAGAATAAGTACAGATGGTGAGAAGGCACATGAAAAATGGTCCACATCACTAATAATCTGGGAGATGCAAATCAAATCAACAATGCCACAAATCACCT
>PVKC010008422.1:0-28101 GCA_004027635.1 Crocidura indochinensis | reverse complement strand
AAAAAAAAAAAAAAAAAAAAAAAAAAAAAAAAAAAAAAAAAAAAAAAAAAAAAAAAAAAGAAAGAAAGTACAGCATTTAGGGCACTTGCCTTGCATGGGACAGACCTGTGTGGGTCCCTGGGACCCCACATGGTCCCCAAGCCCTGGCAGGAGTGATTGGTCTAGGAACAATTCCTGAGCACTACTAGGTGTGTGTATCCCTACCCAAAATAAATAAATATTAAGAGAAAAAAAATGCCTGTTTAAGGAAAAACATCAAGTGACTTCTTTTTAGTTTTTTAAGGAAAAACATCAAGTTGTTCTTGTTTGGGGCCACTCCTAATGGTGCTCTGTAAAATAAAAATATAAAAATCCACAAGTTGGTGAGACCACCCCAGGTACCGTGTTTCTAACCCCTTTGGTGGTCAGGTCTGATGAAGCAGGTAGCGGCAGAGAAATAATACCAAGCCAGTAAAAAGATTAATTGGAGTCAGTTTGCCTTTTCCCTCATGACCTTTCTGCCTCATGGTCTCTCTCTGCCACATGCTCTCGCTCCTAACCCAAAAGTCAGAACTCCTTTCTTTATTCTAACTTATTCCCAAAGCCAGGAGGGGAAGACCTAGTGATCAGAGTGGGCTTTTACATATTAAAAGAAGAGATCACTGGGAGAAAAGAAAGTTGGGGAAAAAAATCTTTGTTTAGGGTTTTTAGTTAGTTTTACCTGATATTGCTTATTTCTTCTTTTTTTTAAAAAAACTTTATTTATTGATTTATTAATTGGTTTTTGAACCACACCCTTTGGTGTCAGGGGTTCCTCCTGGCTCTGTGCTCAGAAATCACCCCTGGTAGGTTGGGGGACCATATGGGATGCCGGGAATCAAACCGGGTTCCTCCCGGGTTGGACACATGCAAGGCAAACACCCTACCTCTGTGCCGTCTCTCCAGCCCTACATTGCTTATTTCATTCAGGGATCACTCAAGGAACATACATGGTGCCAGGGATCAAATCCAGGTCAGCCATGTGAAAGGCCAGTGCCCTCGCCACTGGACTATCATGCCAGCACTATCACGCAAGTGTTATAGGTTATAGATAAAAGTTATAGCAAAAAATAAAAGAAGAAAGCAAAGAGAGAGACTGAAGTTGAAGAGGTGGTTGAAATCTATTGATCCTAAATTCAACTCACTTGCCTCTCGGCGACCAGTTCCCCACCTTGGTGAAGCCCTGGGATTAAAACTCGGGCAGGATGCCAAGGAAAGGCAGGGATGGCAAAAAGAATATCTGTTGGGAAGTGGCTAAATTTCAACCATTTCCCAACAGGGTGGCCCAGAAAGATTTGTAAAGTCCCCACATCCCTGTCAATCAAGCCAAAGATCAATGTCAAAAAGAAGAAATCTCTTATTTGTAAAGAAAGTTGGCAGAGCTGAAGATTCATAACGCGCTTAGGTGCCAACCCCAAGCTGTGACAACAGAGCTGGAAACCTCCTCTGGTCTTGCTAGGGAAACTGAGGCTGACCCAGCCCTCGCCCCCTCGGCCACCAGAGGATCCCAGAGTCACCAGATCGCGTCCTGGGCCACCAAGTTCATGCGCTCAGCAGCAGCGGTACTGATGGGTTTCTGCGCCATGGCGCGCTCAGAGCCTCCAGCTGGCACCGAGCGTCTCCTGGTACCCTGGAGACCGTTGCCAGGTAACGCAGGACGCCGAGGGGCAGGGGCGGAGCACCTGGAGGATGGAGTGTCCTGTTACCACTGGTGCCAGCCCTCCTCTGCTCACGTACCCCGGGCCCCTCTGCCAGCCTTGATGTTTTTGCATCCTTTACCCACCTGCAAGCCCATCAGCCCCCAAACCTCCTGTGCTGAAAATCACAGGGTCAACCCTCTTTTTCACACTTCTGCACCATGGGCAATTAGCACCTGGAATGTGGATTTTCATGATCACTGCATAGACCCCCCCACACACACACACCTTCCTGCACCCAGTTTGGTGAGGTTTATTTTAATTTATTTTTTAAGTTTTGGGGCCTCCCTCAGCAGCACTCAGAGGTTACGCTCTGTGCTCAGAGCTCTGTGCTCTGGCCATATGGGCTACTGGGGATACAACACAGGCCAGCCACATGCAAGACAGATGTCCACCTCACTGTGCTATTGCTCCAACCCCCCTGAGGTTTGTTTTATTATAGGTATTTTGATTCAAGGCCACGCCCAGCAGTGCTCAGGGCTTCCTCCAGCTTCTGTGCTCAGGGATCACTCCTGGAAGTGTTCAGGGGGATCATATGGGATGCCGGAATTGAACCCTGGTTGTCCTATTGAAGGGGATTGAATAGCAGTGTGGGGGCCTGGGTGCTGCTGGGCCAGGCTTGAAATATCTTAATTTCCAAGCACTGCGGTGCTAGTCATGCTGAGGGGTTGATGCTCCCCAAAGTCTTCTTAGCTGGTTAATAAGACAAGCAGAGCCTCTCTCTAGCACCCTCCTTCTGGCTCCTGACAGCTTCTCCTCTGTGCTCCAAGAATGGGACCTTCATTCCTATTTTGGAGGCATTCTGGGGTTCTTGAGCCCCTCTGTCTGGTTATGCAGGAGGATCCTGAGGTTCAAGGAAAAACAAAAACAAAAACCCTGGATCTCCAGAGGAAGGGAGATGCATGCTGGATGTCTGGGAGAGATGCAGGCACCTCTAAGTTCCCAGGCTCAGTTCCTGAACACCTTAGGTGCTTTGGCTCAGGAAAGACACACAGTGCTGTTTGGCTGAGGATCTGGCCTAAAGAATAGACTGTGACCCAGCCCAGAGACAGGTAAGCAGCTGGGAAGAGAAGGAAGAGGAGAAGGAAGATGACCAGGGTAAGTGGCAGCCAGACTGGGGCTCAGCCCAGGGCAGCGAGCTTGTGGTAGGGAGAGGCAATGAGAGCAAGGGATGCAAGAGAAGTGGGTGAAGCCACAGGGTAGATTAATGCTCAGATGAGCTCTGAAGAAAAACTTAATTGTTCAGCTGCTGCTTGCAGAGTTTGGAAGCATCAGGTCAGGCTGTCTGAGTGAGGGTCCCTCACTTCCTGGGTGCTCCAGGCTAGACAGGAACTACCTGGTGTTCTTGCATAAGTCTAGGGTTCCCCTGAAGACTTTGCCCATCTGAACCAGGCAGTGAGTGGCTCAACCCATAGGACAGGAAGTGAGGGGTGAGGCCCAAATTCGAAGCATCCATCATGGATTATGAGGCTCTGTGTAGGCACAGGGGACAGGAAAAAGAGGTCACCAAGTGTCCACCTGGAATTACAGACACACACTTGTGCCACTGGCAGGAGACCAGACAGCCTCTGAACATGTTCTGAGCAGGCTCACAAGGCTGGCAGTAACCAGAATTATGCAGAAACAGGAAAAATTGATGCTGAGGATCCCCCCCCAGAGAGACCCCTAGGCCAGGCTTGCCCCTTCCAGCTGCTCCCGCTTAACCTAGCAGCCAAGGCAGAACCCCCCCCCCCCAAAAGCTTGTGCTGTGAGGCTGAGGCACCCCGAGTTCTAAGTTAATCTCTTTGGGTAATTTGAAAGTCTTCTTTTTGGGGGGGAGGTGGGTATATTTTATACAGAGTATGTTTCAAATCAAAGCGAGAACATTCCCCTCCTTCTTGGTGAAAGGCAGGGGGTCTAAGACATTTTAATAGCTTTCATATTCCTCACTCCAAATATATTATTTCGACACAATAGTTCCTTTGCGGGAGAAGCACTTAAACGATTCAAAATGGATTTAAAAATATATTTCAGGTTTTAATTTTATGCACAGAACATTAATGAGTGGAGAGCCTTGGAGACTGTCAGCGAAACGGTGACAAGATTCTCCACACAGATGTTATTCCACTGAAATCCTTTTAGAGCCGAGAAACCAGTTCCCCCTTTCTTTTTCTTCCTGCGAGGAATGTCAGGAAACAGATTATTCTTGAGAATGGATTTCGATCCCAGAATCCTGCTTGTTTTGTTTGTTGTCCTTTTAACACCCGACTTCGAAAATGTCTGGCTGGAGGAAGGGCAGAGAGTCTGTCCTGTAGGTTGTATTACAGGTAGGGGTGACTGAGCTGTATCCCGAGCCTAGAGTGACAAAAAAGACCCTAATTCTCATCCCTCTTTGGGGACCCCCTCCGTGGCCACCCAGCTCAGCACTGAGTCTAAGAGACAGTGCAAAAAACACGATATTTCCCTGCACTTCGGAGAGGAGAGCCTTGAGACTTGGGGGATGGCATTTTGCTTCCAGAAAAGCATCTCAGACATAGGCTAAAGTGTTTACCTAGGAGAAGCACTGTTTGATCTGAGATTTGGGGTCTCTTCTCCCCACCCCACAGTCCTGTGTGCTCTGTTGGCCTACAGGGAGAGAGAGAGAGAGAGAGAGAGAGAGCCCCCTTCGTTTCTCTAGGATGCCTCCATTTCCAGGAGTTCCCCCAGATCTTTGCCACCACCAGAAAGAGTGTCTACAGCCACAGGATAGGGATACTGAGCCCCAGACTCAGAACAGGTGGAAAAATGGGACCCTCAAAAGAGTGGGCGGCTGGAGGGGGCTAGTTCCGTAGGAATGACAGGTGCTTAAAAAAGCCCAAATAGGTGATGGTGCCAGGGTATGGGCACAGAGAACCTGGGCACAGGGAGACTTCCTGCCTATCTCGTCTGGAAAGGGAGACCCTTCCTTAGCTGGGAGGGGTCTGTGGTTGGAAATTTAAGGGGTTGCTTGGAGGAGGGAGAGACAGAAGCAGCAGGAAGGAAGTACAAGAGATAGAGAAGAGACACAGGTTGGGTGCAGAGAGTCTGGTTAGCTTAGTGGCCATGTGAGATATGCATATGGTGGTTAGCTTGTAATAAAACTTTATGACTCCTGAAACTTCATCTGACTGCTGTGGTTCATTTCCTTGTTGTCACCCTAATACCTAATATCTAATACCAGGCCATAGGGGCTGCAGGTGCTGGGCTGGGCCAAGAAAGGTCTCTCCATCCATCCGTGCACTACAAGGACTCCTATATTTAATACTTAACACATCAGAGGACAGTGGAGGGAGCTGACTTCTGACATTGTCCACAGGTAACAGGCATAATTTTGAAAAACATGAAGTAAGAGCTGGACAGATAGTACAGCAGGGAGGGTATTTTCCTTGCACATGGCCAGCCTGGGACGGGCCAGGTTCAATCCCCGGCATCTTATAGGGTTTCCTGAGCCTGCCAGGAGCAATTTCTGAGTGCAGAGCCAGGAGTAAACCCTAAGTGATGGTGGTTGAGGCCTAAAAACAAAACAAAACAAACAAAAAACACCATAAAATAACAGCTACAGTAGAGTCAGAAATGCACAAATCTTTGGGGGTCTGAGGAGGACCCTCGTAAGAAAATGCACAAATCTGACACTGGAAGGAAAACCCAGACATCTTCTGAGCCTCTGAAGTGAGAGTGTTTTTCATGTACAGCACCATATCGAGGGGAAAATCGAAATGATGTAGAAGCTTGGCGGACCAAGGGTTAATTGTGGGCAACCCAGACATTCAAAGTCCCAAGCACCGGTTTTGTCCCTGAGCCCCTTCCCTGGGGTGGGAGGTGGGGTACAGGCTGGGTGAATTTCCTTCTAGAAGCTTCTCTGCATAAAACTGTAGGAGGAATTCATTTCTGCCGCTTTTGCTGTCATGGGAAGGCTGAGCCACGTCGAGTTTTATTTGGGGGAGGGAATCTGCGTGTTTGTGTGTCTGTCTCTTTGTCTCTGTGAGTGTCTCTCTCTGTCTCTCTGTATGTGCGTGTCTCTCTCTCTTTCGGTCTCCCTCTCATGTCTCTTCCACTCTCTTTTTTTCTCTCTGTCTCTGTCTTTTGTCTGTCTGATTCTCTGTACGTGCGTGTCTCTCTCTTTTGGTCTCCCTCTCATGTCTCTTCCACTCTCTTTTTTTTCTCTCTGTCTCTGTCTGTGTCTGTCTGTCTCTCTCCCCTGTTATTCACCAGGTTGACTTGTTTGAACCCAAACTGGGAAAGAAAGTTTCCAAGCCTGGTGCTGGCGTATTCCCGAGGCATCAGCAAGTGCCCAGAAATCTTATTGTCGGAATATTCTGGACTTTAGGGTCTCACCTGCTTCCTCCCACCCCCATGTGCACTTAGGGCCCTCAGAAATTGTGGGTCTGAGGGAGACAGTTTGGGACTCAACCTCAGTCCCACCAAACACACAACTTGTAGATACACCAACTCAGGTGTTGGCAAGGAACATTATCTGGTTCTGGGATATCCTGGGAATGACCATACAGACTGCATAGCTAATCCAGCTGCCTTCCGGAGGGTGGGGGGGGTGTCACCATAGCTCTCTGGTTTCTGAAAACCAGAAATGAAAATTGCAATTTTCATTTCTGGTTTTCAGAAACCAGAAAGCTGTTCTTTCCCCAATGCTGTCAGTTTGTCATTTTGACTAACGCATGAAGAATCCGCACAGCTGCCATCTGAGGAGCCGCAGGGAAGAATGGCTGATGCAGGGAGCCCAAGACTCCGTTTTGGAAACAGTGTCACCAGGACGGACCTTTCGAATTCACTGGGGAACTCAGGGAATGTGCCAACAAGAATTGAACATCTGCTTCGGGGCTCAGCGCGGACCTTCCAATCCTTCCGGAACTCAGCAAGAATTCAAGTCTGCCCAAGTGCTTTCTTCTGCTGAGGCCTCTCTCAAGCCTTAGTGGTTGTCCCCAGCTGTCCCCTTCAAACTGGGGTCCGTCTCCAGACTTCATGTCCAGCTTATGCCTGGTCCAATGGGCAGAACCGGAGAAACACAGCAGAGGAGGTTGGGAGCCTGGACAGAAGGGAATGAGGGGACAGAAGTGGGGACAGATCAGGAAGGTCCTAGTAGAGATGAAAGGGAATTTGGGTCCAGCCCAGATCTATGCTGAACACCCCAACCCCCAGGAGAAAGTGTGTAAATCTGTCACAAAAGTTTGAGGGCTTCTCAGAGACTGAATTGGGGGCATTTCTGGAACCCCATGTGGCAAGTCCCCTCTTCCTGCTGCTTATTGCCAGTGACTCTTGCTGGTACCTTTCAATGTCCTCTCTGGGCCCAGCTGCAGAATAGGGTGATCCAAACCAGGCCTAGTAGAGAAACCTGTGTCCAGGGTTTCAGGCTGGCGCCTCCCTCACTCAGAGCTGGGCCTGCCCTTCCTCCGAGGGTCCTGGGTTGACTGGGTATAAAGTGGGGCTCAGACAGACGCGGCTGAAGGGAAGAAGGATAGATATGCCAAACATAGTCCAGGAAATGCTCACCTCTGCTGAACTCAGCATTCAGAGGTGTGTGTGTTCTCATGGGTGTGTGTATTTGCATGTGGCCATGGTCATTTCTATTCCGTAGTCAGGTGCCATCTTGGGGAGAGGGTGGACCTTTTTGTTCATGGTGTTTCCCTCTAGGAATGAAGCATACCCTTTTCTCTTTGACCTTCCCCTCACCTAGCCGGGTCCCCTTTACCGGGGGGAACATCAGTTTTATTTCTGAAGGTGGAACTCAGTGAGGTGGTTTATTTTTGTTTGGTTAATTTTTTTTGTTTGTTTGTTTTTTGGGTCATACCCGGCGATGCTCATAGGTTCCTCCTGGCTCTGCACTCAGAAATCGTTCCTGGCAGGCTCGGTGGAACATATGGGATGCCGGGGGATTTGAACAGCAGTCTATCCTTGATCAGCTGCTTGCAAGGCAAACACCCTACCTCTGTGCTATCTCTCCAGTCCAGAGAGATGTTTTATTTATTTATTTATTTATGAGAGGAAGTAGACTATTTCTGGGGCCCCAAGCTTGTGGGTTCTCAAGTTTGTGCTGTGATTGGGGTCTGCTGCATAAACCTGGGTGCCCTGGAAAGGAGACAAGAGGACTCAGTTGGTGCCAGGAGCAGGAGTCTGTGTCCCAGGATACTGGGCAGTGCCAGGAGGAAGTTCTAGCCCAAAGCAGAGCCCCAGGGTGGAAGCGAGGACAGGGCAGGAGATAGGGAGGTGGCAGATGAGGGGTGAGGGCCTGTGAGCATGGAGGAAGGATCTGGAAAGGGGTTCCTGCAGAGGCAGGTGGGAGGCTGAGGTCCACAGGGAAGAGTGGGTGCTCGTGGGCTGCTATCTCTGCACGCCTGTTGGCAGCAGCTTCCATGGCAACCCCGGAGTTGGCACGTGATCCCCCAGAGTGAAGCCGAGAAATTTCCAGAACTTTGGGTTCCCCAAACAGCTCTCAAAGTTTGCACAGGGGAAAGCTAAGTACACCAAATACTCCGGTGTCTGCAGGCACTTGGCGTGGCACCAGGGGCTGGCCAGACACCTGGCCAGACATCAGCTGGTCACTGAGCTCAGAGCTCAGAGAGGCAGGATTGTTTGGTGGCTGGAGCCCCAGAATGTGGCTCCCATAGGGGGGTCTCAGGGTATCTCTACTGCTCCCCATAGCCTTACTCAGTGCTCAAGTCTCTCCTAGGAGCCTGGGGTGCCCATTTGTTTGCATGACCTTGTGAGTTTTAGGGGAGAGTCTGGCCTGGTCACCCAAGAGCCCACCCAATGACCTGAGTCACATGCAGCCAGGAAGTCTAAGCATTTCCCAGTGAGCAAAGGTGCCAGCTCTGGATGGGTGCATGCCCCAGGGGCAGCTAATGACGGGTGCCCACAGTTAAGGGAGCAGGAGCTAGAGCAGGGTTTGAGGAGAAGCCCTGTGAGGGTGTCCACCAGAGGCCAAGGGCAACTGACCAGAACCCTTTGGAGGGGCTGCACCCTTAGGTGCAGCAAAAATGTCAGTGTCTACTACCTGGGATCCTGTAGTCACTCCAGTAAGGGTGTTCTTAGCCACTCATGCCAGTTTTCCAATTTCATTCATCATTTTTTCCCTTTCTCTCTTTGATTTTCTGGAGTTCAAATGTGATTGTCCAGGTAAATGCTTTCTAATCTCTCTGAACTTTCTGTCACTGTCGTTTCTGTCTATACATTGTCAGCCAGAGTCATCCCCCTTCATCCTTACTCCTTACGTCATTCTTCTTCCTTCCTCCTCCCTCCATCCTCTTCCTTCCATCTTTCATCCTACCTTCTACTTCCAAACTCTAATTCTCCATCCTCCTTCCTCAGTCCTCAGTCCTCCTTTCTCCTACCTCCATACTCCACCCTGTTACCTTCTTTCTCCATTCTCCGTCCTCCTTCCTAATCCACCCTCCATTTTCCATCTTTCTTCCTCTCTCCTCCTTCCTCCATTTCCCTTTCCTCCTTCCTTCATCTTCCACCCTCCACCCTCCAACTTCCAACCTCCGTACTCCACTCTCCCTTGAATTTAAGTCCTCTGGTTCTGACTCCGAACAGTGGTGAGATGGATTTGAATTCAGAGGGCACTCTGAAAAATAATCAAACACACACTTAGAGAAAGAACAGACTTTTTAAAAGTCCTCACATTAAATCCCTCACTCCAATCTGTTGGCCACAGTAAGCAGCCAGCTCATTGAAGTTCTGGAAAATGAGAAAGAGATCCCTCCTCTTCTGCTCTAGCCATTTATATCAGTAAAAATGTCCCACCTGGTAGGTGGGGCCATCTTGTTTCACTACCGATCAGAGGGACTGCATTCAGAGAATAGCACCCAATGAAACAATGTGGATACTGACTGACATAGACAAATCCCATAATCAACATCACGTCCAATGAAAAACAATGTGGATGTTGATTGATGTAGAGACAGACAAATCCAATAATCCCACATGTTTCCCTATTGTACATTATAGAAAAAGTGACCAATAAGAGGTGCCCTAAGGCCTACTTCCTACTTCCAAGAAAAAAGGACGACTAAGGGGCAAAAATAATAACACACTAAACAATGCTGATGACCTAATTACACAAGTAACATAACAGCCCCAAGGGTACTATCTATACTAAAGTCTAAACAATTTTGCTCTATAATCTAAGTAAAAAAGGAGAAGGCTATAATTACTTAGTAAAATATGCAATAAGAGATACACATGTTGAAGATCACACCTAGACAAAATTCAAAGAAAATACATAGCTTTATAAATGTTAAATAGTGACTGGAAAGTAAATAAATTCTGGGTCATGATTTCAATCAGTTACAGAGTCATGTGAAACAGTAATGACAGTTCTGGAAATGATTTAAAGTTAAGATCTCTTTCCCAAGTTGACACCAGGTACAAAGAGTCTTAAGGTGGAGTGAAGTGCTAACAAAGGCAACTTCAGCAATATCAATGTGACTATGGAGAATGTCTCACGGACCAAATGATCCAAGTGATTCCTCCGCCAGCATCTACAACCAGAGTGATGATGTCTTATAGGATGAGCCATCGAAGATCCACACACCAGTTGTCATCTTTTCCCTACTCTTCAATCACTGGGCGATTCACAGTGGTGACATCATCTTCTTCCCACGATGGCACAGGAGTCAAGGAATATAAATATAATGAAAGGTAGAGATACCAAAGAAACAGACATTTCCAACAAAACCAAACAGCATCGAGCTAAACTTCTCAGCACTACTGGAATTAGACAAACACATAGGTGGCCACTGCACTCATACTCAAAACACACATAAACAGACAAAAGGATCGATCCAAAGCTTACATCAGAAAAATTGACCCAGGCAAAATGGGGCAGGCACTTAATATAGAGCCGGCCAGTTTGTAGAAAAACTTTTCCAGCTTCTAGAAGTAATTGATGGAGTTGGAGGGGAACTTTGCAGAAAATAAAAGCTTCAGGTTTATACCGAACACAAAACATTTCCAAAACAATCCTAATTTTGAACTTTAAAATATTAAGTAGAGGGGGCCGGGTGGTGGCGCTGGAGATAAGGTGCCTGCGCTAACCTAGGATGGACCGCGGTTCGATCCCCCGGCTCTCCATATGGTTCCCCGTGCCTGCCAGGAGCGACTTCTGAGCGAATAGCCAGGAGTAACCCCTGAGTGTCACTGGGTGTGGCCCAAAAACCAAAAAAAAAAAAATTTTAAGTAGAGGGGTTAACGTGCACTGTGGAAGGAGTCCGCATCTCGAAGTATAGTATCATTCTCTTCAAATAACCAGATTCCTTTCTAGAAAGCACTGGAAACAAAGTCACTTGATATAATAAAAATCCAGCAAGATTAAGAATTGTAAATAACATACGCAATGACTGAGCACTTTGGTAAGAGTCCAAAGTATTCGAGTATTTCATCCACGGGTCTCTGGATAAACATGAAATTATACAAGCAGTTATAATCAATGAAACAAGATTAATTTAGTATCTGTGCTGCCAAAGAGAGCACAAAAAAGGATTGATTTAAAGCAGTGGTTATAACATTATAACAATGAACACTGCATTAGGAGTCCAAAATAAAATATCTCTCAATGGATAAACTAAAATTAAAAGTTGTTAGAAAAAATAGAAATGAACACATTAAAACATTTTAATGAGCACTGTAGTGAGAGTCTATCTTCCAACCCAGATAACCGCTGTTTTCTTGTTGATAAAAATATTAGAACATTATTATAGACATCTCTAAAAAGCAATCAACTAGTTTAAACAGCCGTATCTATTGCCAAAGACCCCTTTGAGATATAAAAAAGAATATAAGTCATTGAAGATTTCACAGACAGTTTGACAATTTCAGAAATGTGTGAGGCTGTTTGTTATGCCAATAAACCCATTCTAGAGGCCCCAGCATCTGAACAATAGCAACCATAGGAGAAAGAGGGGTAGCAAAAATTGAAAACCATACTTTTCTCTCTGGGTATAAACCTGGTAAGATAGGATTTTTAAGTCAGCCCATAACAAATTTTAATGCCTGTTATGACTTTTGAGTTAAACACTTTGGACTATTTAAGCCCAGATCACCTTCTAAAATACCAAACAAGTTACTAAATTCTGATATTGAGATCCCAGAAGATTGACACAGACACAATTTATATCACTTAAAAGGTTTTGAAAGTCATTAAGGGTCCTTAGATTTCTCAGATAAATAAAAATATTTTTTGGGCACATCTCTGGTTGCATTACCAATCAGAGGGGCTGCTTTCACAGAATAACATCGAATGAAACATTATGGATGTTGACTGACATAGACAAGACAAATCCCAAAATCAACATCACATCCAATGAGAAACAATGTGGATATTGATCGATGTAGAGACAAATTCCATAATCCCACAACCCTCCACATTTCAAACCCCATAGTCCACCCTCCAACCTCCGTATTCCACCCTCCACCCTCCATATTCCACCCTTCAACTTCCATACTCCACTCTCCATACTCTGTCAACTAAACCTACAACATCCACCATCCAACCACATGCTTCACCCTCCACCATCAAACCTAAAACCTCCATATTCCACACTCCAAACTCCAACATCCATACTCCAAACACCAGCCTACAACATCCATCCTCCATAATCCAACCTCAGGATCCATATCCCATCCTCCATACACAATCTCCAAACTCCATATCCCAGCCTCCAACTTCTCTAACTTTCATAATTCAAGCTCCACGTCCACCCTCTATACTCAACCTTCAAACTCCAACCTCCAACATTCATATTCCACCCTCCAGACACCAACCTCCACCATCCGTATGCCACCCTGCACCCTCCACCTCCATAATATACACTCCAACCTTCAACATTCATACTCCACACTCCACCAACCAACCTCCACCATTCATGCACCACCCTCCACCTTCCAACTCCCACCCTCCACCCTCCAACATTCATACTCCACCATTCATACACAACCCTATATATTGCACCCTCCACTAACCAAACTCCAACATTCATACTCTACCCTCCACCCACCAAACTCAACCATCTAAACACTACCCTCCACCCACCAATTTCCAACATAAGTACTCCACCCTCCATTCACCAACCTTCAACATTCATACGCCACTCTCCATATTCCAGCCACAACCCTCCAACTTCCAACATTCATACTCCCCACTCTACCCTCACACCTGCACCATCAATGTGCCACCCACCACCCACACACTCCATATTCCACCCTTCAATCTCCAACATTCAAACACCATCCTCCGCTCATCAACTTCCACCATCCAGTTGCAACCCTCCACCCTTCACCCTCCATATTCCACCCTCCATACACCAAACTTCCACATACATAATTACCCTCCACCCAACAACCTATACCATCCATACAACATCCACCACCCTCCACCCTCCATATTCACTCACGACCATCCAAACTCCACCGATCTTACTCCACCTTACAGCCACCAATGTCCACCATTCATACACCACCTTCCATCATCCAACTTCCTCTGTCAACCCTCCAATATTCTTAATTCACCCTCCACCCAACAACCTCCATGAATCATATGCAACTGTCCATATTCCCCCTCCAATCTCCAACCTCCAAAACTCATACTCAACACTCCACACACCAACCTCAACCATCCAAATGACAACCTGCACCCTCAACATTACACCCTCCAATTCCCAACATTCATACTCCTTACTTCACCCAATAAACTCCACCTTTCATATGCCAACCTTCAATCTCCACCCTCCACTATCCATCCTCCATCTTCCACCATTCATATTTCACCCTCCACATGCCATCCTCCACCCTCAATATTCTACCCTCTACCCTCGAATTTCCAAATTAATACTCCACCCTATACACACTAACTCTCACCACTCTACGCAACCCTCCATATTCCACTCTCCATCCTCAATTCCAGCATTCATACTGCACCCTCCACCCACCAAGCTGCACCAATTATATGCCAGTCACCACCTTCCACCCTCCACCCTCCAATATTCATACTCCACACAGAATTATCCACACTCCATATCCACCCTCCACTCTCCAACCCCCAAAATTCATACTCCACCTTCCACCCACCAAACTCATCATCCATATACCACCCTCCACCCTCCAAACTCCACATTCCACCCTCCAACATTCATACTCCACCCTCTACTCACCAACCTCAAGCATCCATACACCACACTCTATCCTCCATATTCCACTCTTCACCCTCCAATTTCCAACATTTGTACTCCATTCTCCACCCACCAGACTCCATAATCCCTACACCACTCTCCACACTGAAATTCCACCCTCTGCCCCCCAACGTTCATACTCCACCCACCAACCTCAAGCATCCATACAGCATCCTGCACCCTCAATATTCCACCCTCCACCCTCCAATTTCCAATATTCGTACTCCATCCTTTGCCCACCAAACTCCATCATCCCTACACCACACTCCATCCTCCATATTCCACCTTCTAACCTCCAACCTACAAGATTCATACTCCACCCTCCACCCATTAACCTCCACCATCCATATGCCACCCTCCAGCCTCCATATTTCACCCTCCACCCTCCAACCTCCAACATTCGTACTCCACCCTTCATCCACCAACCTCCATCATTCATACACCATCCTCTCCCTTCATCTTTCACCCTTTCACCCTCCAACATTCATACTCCAAACTCCACCCACCAACCTCCACCATCCATACACCACTCTACACCCTCCACACTTGAAATTCTACCTTCCAAACTACACCCTCCAACATTCATATTCCACCCTCCACCTACCAACCTCAAGCATCCATACACCACCCTCCACCCTCAATATTTCACCCTCCACCATCTAATCCAACATTCGTACTCCATCCTCCGCCCACTAAACACCATCATATTTATACCACCCTCCACCCTCCATATTCTACCCTCCAACCTACAACCTACAACATTCATACTTCACCCTCCACCTACTAACCTCCACCATCCATACTCCATCCTCCACCCTTCATATTCCACCCTCCAAACTCCAACCTTGACCATCCATACGCCATCCTCCACCCACCAACTTCCACCATTCACACGTCACCCTTCTCCCTTTGTCTTTCACCTTTCACCCTCCAACATTCATATTCCACACTCCACTCACCAACCACCACCATCCATACACCACCCAGCATTCTCCACACTCCATATCCACCCTCCACTCTCCAACCCCCAATATTCATACTCCACCTTCTGCCCACCAAAGTCCACCATTCATATGTCACACTCCACCCTCCATATTCCACCATCCAACATCCATACTCCACCCTCCACACACCAATCTCCACCATTCATATTCAATCTTCCATATTTCACCCTCAACTCTCCAACATTCATACTCCACCCTCCATCCACCAACCTGCACCAATTATAAGCCTGTCACCACCCTCTGCCTTCCATATTCCACCCTCCACCCACCAACCTCAAGCATCTATACACCACCCTCACCCTCCAATTTCGAACGTTCGTACTCTGTCCTCCACCAAACTCCATCATCAATACACCACCCTCCACCCTCCACAGTTCACATTCCACCACCCAACCTTCACTCTCTGATATTCATATTCCACCGTCCACCCACCAACCTCAAGGGCCCATATACCAAGCTCCACCCTCAATATTCCACCTTCCGCCTTACAATTTCCAACATTCATACTCCATCCTCTACCCACCAAACTCCATCATCCATACACCACCCTCCACCCTCCACACTCCACATTCCACCCTCCAACCTCCACCCTGCAACGTTCATAGTCCATCCTCCACCACCAACCTCACACATCCATAACCACCCTCCACCCTCCACATTCTATCCTCCAATTTCCAATATTCGTACTCCATTCTCCACCCACCAAACGCCATCATCCATACACTTCCCTCCGCCCTCCACACTCCACATTCCACCCTCCAACCTCCACTGTCCTATGTTCATACTCCACCCTCCACCCACCAACCTCAAGCATCCATACACCACCCTCCACCCTCCACATTCCATCCTCCGAGTTTTAACATTCGTACTCCATCCTCCACCCACTAACTTCCACCATCCATTTGCCACCCTCCAACTTCCATATTCCACCCTCCACTTTACAAACTCCAGCATTCATACTCCACCTTTCATCCACCAACCTCCATCATTCATATGCCACCCTCCTCCCTTCATCTTCCACCTTCCACCCTCCAACACTCATACTCCACACTTCACCCACCAACCTCCACTATCCATACACCATGCAGCATTGTCCACACTCCATATTCACCCTCCAACACTGATACACCACCCTCCACCCTCTAACATTCATACTCCACCCTCTTCACACCAAATCAACCAGCTATACACCACTCTCCACCCTCAACATTCCACCCTCCACTCTCCATTTCCAACATTTGTAGTCTACCCTCCACCTACCAACCTCCATCATCTATACACCACCATCTACCCTCCACCTCCAATTTCACCCTCCACCCTCTAACCTCCACCATTCATATGCCACCCTCCACCCTCTAATTTCCACCCTCACCCACCAACACTCATATTCCACCCTCCATCCACCGACCTCCACCATTCATACATAACCCTTCATATTCCACTCTCCACCTTCCAACACTCATACTGTACCCTCCATGCACCAAACTCAACCATTCATATGCTACCCTCCACCCTCAATATTCCCTTCCATCCTCCAATTTCCAACACTCCAGCTCCACCCTCCACCCACCAACCTCCACCATTTATTCATTCGCCACCCTCCATATTCCACTCTCTGTCCTCCAAAATCCAATATCCATACTCCACCCTCCACCTATCAACGTACAACATCCATATGCCACCCACCACCCTCCACCCTTCATATTCCACTCTCCAACCTCCAGCATTCATACTCCACTCTCCATCCACCAACCTCAAGCATCCATACACCACCCTCCACCTTCAATATTCCACCCTCCACTCTCCAACTTCAAGTATCAATACACTACCCTCCACCCTCAACATTCTACCCTCCACTCTCCAATTTACAACATTTGTACTCCACCCTTCACACACCAACCTCTACTATTCATATATCACTCTCCATATTCCATCTTCAGCCCCCAACAATTTTTTTAATTTATTTATTTATTTTTTTTTTTGGTTTTTGGGCCACACCCAGTGACGCTCAGGGGTTACTCCTGGCTATGCGCTCAGAAGTCGCTCCTGGCATGCACGGGGCACCATATGGGAACCGGGGGATCGAACCGTGGTCCATCCTAGGCAAGCCAGCAGGCACCTTATCTCCTGCACCACCTCCCGGCTCCCAGCCCCCAACATTTATACTCCATGCTTCACCCACCAACCTGCACCATCTGTTTGTCACCTACCACCCGCACCCTCCATACTTTACCCTCCAACCTCCAACATTAATACTCCACCCTTCACACAACAACCTCCACCATCTAATTGCCACCCTCCACTCTCAATATTCCACTTTCACTCTCCAATTTTCAGCATTCGCACTCCACCCTCCACATTCTACCCTCTACATTCTATCCTCCAGTTCATACTCTACACTCCACCTACCAACCTCCACCATCCATATGCCAACCTCCACCCTCCACACTCCATAGTCCATCCTCCAACATTTATATTCCACTCCCCACCCACTCACCTCCACCATCCTTCTGCACACACACCAACCTCTCACATACGTACTTCGCCCTCCACTCAACAACCTCCACCCTCTAACCTCCACCATTCATATGCCACCCTCCATTCTCTAATTTCCACCCTCACCCACCAACACTCATATTCCACCCTCCATCCACCAACCTCCACCATTCATACATAACCCTTCATATTCCACTCTCCACCTTCCAAAACTCATACTCTACCCTCCATGCACCAAACTCAACCATTCATATGCTACCCTCCACCCTCAATATTCCCTTCCGTCCTCCAATTTCCAACACCCTCCACCACCCTCCATATTCACCCTCCACCCTCCAACATTTATACTCCACCCTTCACCCACCAACCTCCACCATTCATAAGCAACTCTCCATATTCCACCCTCCAGCATTCATATTCCACTCCCCACTCACCAACCTCCACCCTCCATACTTTACCCTCCAACTTCTACTTTCCTCCCTCCAACATTCAACTTCCAACATTCATTTACCACCCTCTACCCACAACCTTCCCATCCATACACCTCCCTCAATCCTCAACCCTGCATATTCCAGCTTCCAAAATCCAACCTCCTACATTGATACTCCACCCTCCAGCCACCAACCTCCCCTTGTGAGCCACCCTTCACATTCATATTCACCAACCCGCCCTCCACCCTCCAACATTCATACTCCACCCCCTCCCACCAACCTCCACCATCTGTATGCCACCCACCCCCTCCACCCTTCATATTCCACTCTCCACTCTCCATCCTCCAACCTCCAACCATCATACTCCACCTTCCACCCACAAACCTTCACCATTTATACGCTTCCCTCCAAACTCAACCCTCCATATTCCAGCCTCCAAACTCCAACCTTCCACATTCATACTCCACCCTCCACCCACCAACCCCTACCATCCATATGCCACCATCCACCCTCATATTCCTCCATCCATCCTCCAACCTCCAACATTCATACTCAACCCTCCACCTTCCAATCTCCAACATTCATACTCCACACTACATTGATCACCCTCTACCATTCATATGCCACCCTCCATATTCCACCCTCCAATATCCAACTTCCAACATTCACACGCCACCCTCCACCCTCCAACCTTCATCATCTATATGCCTCCCTCCACCCTCAATCCTCCCTTTCCAACCTCTAAACTCCAACCTCCCACATTCATACTCCGCCTTTCACCCACAACCTCTAGCATCCATACACCACCCTCCACATATGACACCCTCCACCCTCCTATTCCACAATCCACCCTCTCAACCTTCCACCTATCAATCTCCACCATCCAAACGCAATCACCCTCTATATTCCATCCTCCAACCTCCAACATTCATACTCCACCCTCCACCATCTGTACGCCACCCTCCATCCTCATATTCCACAATCCACCCTCTCTGCATCTATATGCCACCACTCACCCTCTATATTCCACCCTCTACTCTCCAACTCCACTATCTATACTCACCCTCCACTCTCCACCCTCCATAAACCACTCTCCAACCTCCAACCTTCATAAGCCCTTCACCCTTCGCACTCCATATTCCACCCTCCAAACTCCAACCATTATGATTCATACCCTCCACCCACAAACCTACACCATCTATATGCCACCCTCCATCCTCCACCCTCCAACCTTCACCCTCCATCTTCCCCAGTCCTCTCTCCAATTTCCACCCTCCAGACTCTACACTCCAAACCTCCAACCTCCAACTTCCATACTCCATGCACCAGCATCCACCCTCTGTCCTCCTCCCTCCAACCTCCATCCTTTACACTCCATAGTTCAACATCCACCTTCCATCCTCCACCCTCCAATCTCCACACTGCACCTTCCAACCTCCTTCTCCACCCTTGACCCTCCATACTCCACCCTCCACCCTCTAATATCCATTCTCTAGTCTCTGTCTTCCTTCCTATCCTATTATCCACCTTCCATCTTCCTTCTTCTATCCTCCTTTCATCTCCCCCTTTTTCCTTCCTTCAACCTCCATCTTCCTCTTTTCCTTTTCTTTTCCATCCTTCTTCCTCTATCCTCCTTCCATCTTTCTTCCTCCATCCTCCTTCCATCTTCCATCTTCCATCCTCTGCTCTCCATCCTTCACCCTCCATCCTTCTTACTCTTTTCTCTACCCTCTAGCCTCCTCATGTTATCCTTCTTATTGTCTCATCACACGTTGGTCATAGTCGCAGATGCCCCACCCTTTCCATGGCTCCATTTCTACTCTTCTCCTCTGTCTTTCAGATTGGGGGGGCTGCCACTGCTGACTCTTGACACTCAAAGTTTTGTCCATAGCTGTCTCCACAGTACTGATAAGTTGATCCTCAGCAGCCTTTTTCACTGGCTTGTTTGTTGGGGTTTTCTTTGGATTTTTTAGAATGTCATTTCCCATGTTCTATCAGTATTGTATGTTGTCATCTGTTTTCTTCATGAACATCTCTATTAGATGACTTCAGTGTTTACACTCACTGCCTGTTCATCTTGGCTACTAAGTCATAGATGAGTCTTATTCTAAGTCTGCTCTGTCTCTTTAGATTCAGCCTTTTCATTCCCTTTATATGCACCTTGTGCTGTTTTAGTTGAAGGTCATGCATGTTCTATCAGGTAATGGAAAATCAGATAAACAAGCTTCTATTATAAAGATTTTTTGCAGATCCAGTTTCGTGCTGTATGTTGTATAAAGTTTGCTGTCAGCTTAAAAGGAATATGGAGTCTTTTTTTGGAGGGTGGGAGGCAATGAGTTAAACCTAGTAGTGCTCAGGGCTTACTCCTGACTCTGAACACAGGAATTATTGTTGGCAGTGCTCAAAGGATCATAGACAGTGCGAGAGATAAAATTGGGGTCTGCCTCTTACTAGGGGAGTGCTTTATCTAAGCCTGTATCTCTCCTCTATTAATTCTTCTTGACTTGGTAATCAATTCTCTTTGCTGCTTTCTGGGTAACCCAGGTAGGTACTAGGGTAATGGAGAGACATGGGAGTAGGGGAGTATTCTAGAATCTTAGGAAATTTCTTTTTTGGGGGGGTGGGGGAGTGTCACACCTGGCAGCTCTCAGGGCTTACTCTCTGGCTCTACGCTCAGAAATCGTTCCTGATAGGCTCAGGAGACCATATGGGATGCCGAGATTCGAACCACCTTCCTTCTGATTGCAAGGCAAACACCTTACCTCCATGTTATCTCTCTGGCCCCTTTCAGGAAATTTCTAACTTAGTGTTTTTCCTAGGACCCTCACAGCAGGGTTGTACCAGACCCCTCTTTCTCCCACTCTGCCTGCTAGGGTTCCCAGACCTTCACAGGAAGAAACCTGTACCTTTTTTGGAGAGAAATCCTAGGAAATTGTGGGGTCCTCTCGCATGTCTACCTGAGACCCCCAGCTTTCTGGAAAGCTCACATTCAGCCTTTATTAGCTCACAAAATTATGTTCATCTGTCGCTGCTGACCCCAGGGTTACCCAGGGACTCTGGACATTGGCCTGGGAAATCTAGTTCCCTGCTGGCTCCACGTCTGTGCTGGGGCTGATTCTGCTTTTCTCCTGTTGTCTCGGGGATGGAAGTGATGGTTTTTGATATCCTGGTGCTTGTTATTAAACAGGGGTTGGCTGCATTTTAGTTATCATTTTCTTTTGTTTTGTATTTGGGCGCCACACCCAGCTGTGTTCAGTGGTTACTTTTGGCTTTGCACTCAGGGATCACTCCTAGTTAGCTGTGGGGACCCTATAGAATGCCAAGGATTGGACCTTTGCAAAGCAAATATCTCCCTGTTATGCATTATCGCTCCAGCCTTACAATGGTATTTTCCATGTCATGCAATTTTTCTCTTTAGGATATTTTCTTGCAGGTGTCTTGTCCATCAGCACAGTCTCACCTTCTCAGTCACTTCTCCCTGTGCTGAATGCCATGCAGACAGGGAAACCCTGCTAATTCCTGATCCCCAGTCCTCCATCCTGAAGGGAAATCATCTGGGCTTCAAACATGGTTTCAGAGTCCAGAGGGTCAGGACACACATCTATGGATGTCAATGAAAAAAACAAAAAGCTTCTGATTTGGGATTGGGCCTCTTCTTCCACATGTTTGATTTTACCAAATAGCCTTTTATTTTTGGCAGATAGGTATTTTTTCTCCCATTTTGGATTATTATTGTGCAGTATGAGCATCACATATGTGAGTGACCCTCATATTTAAAATATGGCTTTCTTCTCACCAAATAGATGTGGTGGATTTTTAGGACTCTCCAGAGACCTGAATATGACACTCTTTCTTGCCATCAAACATCACCCCATTTTCAGGAGTTCCAGTAACTAGAGAGCTGGATTGGGCGTCCAGGAGATAAAATTTGGGTCTTTTTGTGTAGAGATTCATATAATCACCTCTCCCTTTGCACACGCACACCTAGGTCTGCTTGAACTCCTCAGGGCTGTGGGCATCAGTTAGACAAGTAACTGCAAACACTGACCCTGTGCCTGAAGACCTATGCATTTCATTGAAGCCCCTGCAAAGTTTCTCTGTCTGAGGAAAACAAAGTATGTTTACAACAAAAGGTCCTTAAAGGAACTGGAAAGATAACATGGAGGTAGGGCATTTGCCTTGCATGCAGAAGGATGGTGGTTCGAATCCCGGCATCCCATATGGTTCCCCGAGCCTGCTAGGATCGATTTCTGAGCATAGAGCCAGGAGTAACCCCTGAGCGCTGCTGGGTGTGACCCAAAAAACAAAAAAACAAAACAACAAAAAACATAAAAAGGCCCTTAAAGACCAACAAGCACTGGACAGACCAAAATACAAAACACACCTCTCTGTCCTGCCCTATACCCTGAGCTCTCTTTATTTTATTTTATTATATTTTTATTTTGGTTTGGTTTGGTTTGAGGTTTTTGTTTTCTGTTTTGTTTGTTTGTTTGTTTGTTTTTGGTTTTGTGGTCACACCCGGCTCTGCTCAGAGGTTACTCCTGGCTCTATGCTCAGAAATCACCCCTGGCAGGCACAGGGGACCGTATGGGATGCCGAGATTTGAACCACGGTCCTTCTGCATGATATGCAAACATCTTACCTCCATCCTATCTCTCCGGCCCCATTTTGTTTTGTTTTTATTATTTTATTTTGTTACTTTTGGGCTATGCCTGGTGACCTTAGGGGTTACTCATTGTTCTTCACTCTGAAATCACTCCTGGAAGGCTCAGGGGAGCCTATGGGATGCCAGGGATCAAACCCACATCTGCTATATGCAAGGCAAAGGTCCTCCCTACAGTGCTATATCTCTGGACCCGCCCTGAACCCTGTTGCTTTCTATGTCCCTTAGTGCCTTGTGGGCCATTCCCTAAAGGACTTGTCTGTGATGGTGACACACACACATATGTGTGTCTTTCTTCTGTGGCTCCACTCTGAGGCTGGGGCTGTTGAATCTTCTAGAAGTAGAAATCAATGGCTATTCTTTCAGAGCACCAAAGGCACAAGGATTCAACTGTCCCTCTCGTCCATCTCAGGGAAGGTATGTGTCATGGCCTGTCATGAGTATTGACTCCCTGACTCACCTTAGCATGCCTGGTTTCCCCTGGGTATTTATGCTTTAAAGAAAGAAGTAAGTCAGTGGGTTCTGAAAACATCCAGTAAGGTGGCCATGCCCTGGAGCCCTGAGCAGGTGGAAGAATAAGATACAGAAGTTCTAGGCTCTGTATAAGCCTAAGCATGAGCCTGGACCCCCACCCCCACCCACTTCCCTTCTTTGTGCCCATGCTCTCCCCAGGAAACAAGGAAGTGGGGATTTCTCAGAACATGGCTAAAGCCTATGTTTCTGCAGAACTCTGAGGGGCTTTCAGTGTGGGGCACTCTGCTACCCCATCTGCTGCCCATAGTCCTGTAAAGACATGGGGCTGAAGGAGGGGCAACAGGACCCTTGTGGAATTTAGGGGGCTCCCTGTGATGAAGAGCAAACAGGGCTCCACCCTTCTCTTCTGCTTTTATGACCCCCTCCCACCTTCTCCTGCACAAAGAAACTCTGTGTGTGCTGGGGTGTGTGTGACAAAGGGCTCTTGAGGTAGGGAGAAAGGGCCTCTGTCCTTCGGGGGTCCCTCCCTGCCCCGAGGTCAGAGGCTGTGGGAGAACAAGAGTGGGGTAGCCATGAGGGCAGCCTCTGGCCTGTCCCAAACCGAGGTTGTGGGGTGCTCTTGGGGTCTTTGTGGACCCTCAGTGGGTGGTGATAGCTCTGGGGTATGTGCCTCCTTTTACAGGGACTTTCCCCATGAGTGGGTTGCTGGTCAGTGGCAATGCCCTCTTCTCTCTTCATTCCTGGGACTCTGACACCAAGGGAGAGAATTTCAGCAAGACTCCCCCTCTCCACCTCACCCATAGGCCTTCCGTACATGTCCAGCCCTGAATGGGATCCAAAAACTCATTACTGGAACCACTGCTGGGGTCTCTGTCAGGAAGAAATGGGGGTCCACAGTGTGCCCCAAATTTAGCCAAAGCTGCTCTGTGTGAGAAACTGCCCCCCCAAACTATGCAGATCATCCTGGCCTAGCACACATGGGTCCCTCAGGGGTTGCGGAAGATCATGTCTACCTTGCCTGCCTACTGTGGGGTTCCCCACCTGCATTCTCTGGATTCTGTTACCCCAAACCCTGAATGATCCTTCTGAGATTCTGCTTGTTTAGGGACCACATGTACAGTGCTCAGGGATTACTTTTGGTTTTGTTTTTTGTTTGTTTTAGGATCACACCCAGTGGTTTTTAGGGATTATTCCTGGCTCTGCATTCAGGAATCACTCTCTGCTGCCTTGGAGGACCATATGGGACGCCAGGAATTGAACGCAGGTAGATCAAGAACAAGGCAAGTGCCCTACCAGCTGTGATATCACTCCAGACTCAGGGCTTACTTCTGACCCTGTGCTTAGAAATCACTCCTGGTAGGGCTCAGGGGACCACATAGGGTGGCAGGGGTGGAACCTGGGTTGGCACCACTTATGTCCAGTTCCTTTCATATTCTCTGTCTCTTGCCCATCCTTAGATTCATAACTAGATTAAACTCCTGGTGGAGCCCAGGTATGACCAAGGCCCTGTACTCTGAAGATTGCCATGAGAATTCTCCAGGACTAAGACACAGGTCTTGGAACGGCTGCCTTTGAGTGACAGGGCACGTATGGATCCCACAGAACCCGAGATAAGCTGAGCTTTACTCAGATTCGGCTGTTCCATGTGCTGTCATCATACCTGCTTTTTGTCTTCTCTGTATCTTTATTCCTGTTCCTCTACAACCTTCTTAATATATTCCCCTGTTATCCCATGATTCACTCCTCTTTGGATTCGTTTTGTAGACCTAGTCACGTAGACCAGGCCAGTAGAATACAAAAGGCGGACGTAGCCCTAAGAAAATAGCGATTGCTCATCAATCAGAAGTCAGGGAGATAGACAGACAGGGAGATTCTGGCCCAGGCTCTGCATGCCAGGTACCCTACACTTCTGGACAGTTACTCACTCCAAGTTGTTGGCTTTTTTTTTTTTTTTTTTTTTTTTTTTTTTTGGTTTTTGGGTCACACCCGGCAGTGCGCAGGGGTTACTCCTGGCTGCATGCTCAGAAATTGCTCCTGGCAGGCACGGGGGACCATATGGGGCACCTGGGTTCGAACCGATGACCTTTTGCATGAGAGGCAAACGCCTTACCTCCATGCTATCTCCCGGGCCCCAAGTTGTTGACTTTTAAATTAGCACTGAGTTACAATCTTTGGGTTTCTCGGGTTATTTCCACCCATGGCTGAAACAAGATCAGACAGACAGATGTCTTCTGAGAGGGTGAGCAGTCAGACTCCTGTGTTAGTAAGGGTCCTATGTCCGCACCAGGTCCCTATCCCTCAACATTGGGGTGACCTCTTGCTGAATGTGCTCTAGATACCCAACGTCAGACTCCCCAAATTTTCCTCAGGCTCCTGATCAAAAACTGTGGGACCCACACCCAGAGGTGGCAAAAAAACTCATCCAGGAAGTACCTTGATCAAATAGAAGCTGCTCCTGTAGGTCTGGGTTCGATTGAGCCCACCTGGATTTGACTCATGAGATCAGGGAGACCAGAGCCAGCCAGCACAAATCAAAGGCGAACAATGAACAATTTCTGACATGAATGTGATTGGAAGAGTTCATGAGACAAACACTAATAGTTTTGTTTTTTTTTTTTTTACTGCACATTTGACATCCAGATTTAGCTGGTTTCTTGTACTTTTTGGCTAATGCCTGAAATAGTTGGAAGTTGGTTGGGGATTTCTTTCCCACAGAGTTAGAGGCATCACATTGACAAGATTCTTCCTAAATTCCAAGCCTTGTACCTCCCAGCAGGAGGGAAGATACCCAGCCAGCAAATATCTCACATTCTGGACCCAGGGGAAGAGTTTTCAAACACATTCAAATAAGACACAGCAGCTAATGAAGAAAGTAAAGGGTGAAAGATAGAACTGGAGGAGGATGAGAGTAGCTGTATGAGCCAGAGTGGGTTGGCTTGTGTTGGAGAAACCAATAGGAAGAGTTTGCAAACATATTCAAAGAAGACACACCGCAGCTAATGAAGAAGTGAAGGATGGAATGGGAGGAGGATGGACATGGTTGGGTGGGCCCTAGTGGGTGTGGCTTGTGATGGCCATGGTTGGGTGAGCCCAAGAGAGTGCGGCTTGTGGTGGGCTTGGCTAGATGCACCATAGGGTGTAGCTTAGGGTAGATGAGCCAGAAAGGATGTGGAAGGCAGTTTGAGACTTTCTCTAGTAAGACCTGGGGGAGGCAGGACCTCTGATACAGATACAAGGAAGAGGCAGTGGGTTCAATGTGACCATACCTGTCTCCCAACTCAAGTTAAGAATGGAGGGAGGGAGCCACCAGAGGACCTGAGTTCAGTTGTAGATCCTGGGGAACAATGAATGAATAAGTACAGGATTTTAGGTGCCTCGGATGTTCAGAGCCATGAATTTTCAGGGGGCACTGGTTAGGTTTGGCAAGGAAGGGATTAGGTGAGACCAAGACTATACAACAGTCCTTTGAGTGGAGAGGTAGTGGGTAGCAGTCGGGGAGACTCAAGTGCAGAGTCTTGGTTCAGGGCATTGGGGTAGAGACAGGCTAGTGAGGGGAGGACATTTGCCAAGGCAGGTCTCACAGGAAACTGTGGGCAGCAGGACTGAGAGTAGTTCCTGGGTGACTGGCTCTGGTGTCAATCATGGTGGTAGGCATGGGACTGGGTTGTGGCTGGATAATTTTGCAACTCTAGCTCAGAACATCTCAGGGCTGCTTGCACATCACACAGAGCCAGTCCGGGTCCCTGAAACACGGGAGGTATGCAAATTTCAGGGACATGCAGGATTTGGTGGCTCTTTGAGGATTAGCAAACCACTTTTACCCTAAAGCATGACAATAGTAAAATTACTTCCATATGTCACACTGCCCACCCACCCCCAAGTTCCCCACTAGGGGGATTTTGCAGTTTCATGGGGTTGGCAACCAGCATGAATTTTTAATAACGACGAGCAAATATCCTTTAGTGGGGGTGGATAGAAATTGAGGACCCACTATTTCCCAGAAGTCCTTGTGGAGTCATCAGTCAACCTTCTGTTTCCAATCACAGTATCAATGAAGGGTTCAGAGCTTCACATAGGATGGTCTAGACATGTCTTGACATTTAGGTGGGTCCAGGGCAGGCCATGAAAAGGTGAAAAACTATTCAGACAGAACACAACAGGCCCCTTGTTCTTGATGGTTACTCCACACTCCAACAAAGGAGTCCTAGGGGCCACCCTGCTCAGTATATGCCTTGTTACTCATTGGTTGAAAACATTTTTGGTTTTCTGGGTCACACCCGGCAGTGCTCAGGGGTTACTCCTGGCTCCATGCTCAGAAATTGCTCCTGGCAGGCACGGGGGACCATATGGGGCACCGGGATTCGAACTGACCACCTTTTGCATGAAAGGCAAATGCCTTACCTCCATGCTATCTCCCGGGCCCCAGAAAACATTTTTGAAGATAGCACCTTGCACTAGTATTTAGACCACTCATTCTCCAGCCCAAGGTATCTGGTTCTTCCTAATAAAAACCCGGAGTCTCAGGAAAATGCTCTTTGAGTTTCCTATTTTCCTCTGCTGAGCTATCTGCTTTGTAGGAGCGAAAGGTGCCCAGACAGGGACAATGTACTGGCACCTAAAAGTTTTTAGACCCCTGAGTCTAAATGATTGCTAAATAATTTTTCCATGACTTTGTGATAGTAAAAAATGCTGACTTCTGGGGGCTGGGCGGTGGTGCTGGGGGTAAGGTGCCTGCCTTGCCTGAACTAGCCTAGGATGGACCAATCCCCCGGTTTCCCATATGGTCCCCCAAGCCAGGAGCAACTTCTGAGCACATAGCCAGGAGTAACCCCTGAGTGTCACTGGGTGTGGCCCAAAAACCAAAAAACAAAAAAAAATGCTGACCTCCACCAGTTCACTCTTCCTGTTTGAACGCCAACTATGAAGGTAGCCTCATGCTCCAAGACAAAATATTGGAGAGGCCTGGTTCTGGAAGCAAACACTGATGCAGGAAATAATCCACACATACTGAAGGGAGTGAATGGGTTCAGGAATTCCAATACCCAAGCCTTCTGCTCCTAAGCAGCAGATAGCTCAGCAGGAAAAGCCAGAAACACAAGAGAGTATTTTCCAAAGATCCGGAATGTTTATTAGGAAGAACCA
>PVKC010008421.1:0-28091 GCA_004027635.1 Crocidura indochinensis | reverse complement strand
AAAAAATCATAACTTTAAGCAACATAGATGGAACTAGAGAATATCAGGTTGAGTGAAGTCAGCTAGAAGAAAAGGGAAAATACAGATTAATCTGTCTCATATGTGTAATTTAAACAGAAAATTAAGTACCAATATCTAGAGTCAACATGATAGAAATGATCCACATAACTGAGCTGGATGGATACTTGGGAGGAAAGGGTCTTGGGTTTGGGGTAGAGGAAGCGAATATATGCACAACTTTGTTTATTGCAGCATTATTCACAATAGGCAAGATCTTGCAATAAACTACAACTGATTGAATAATGAAAATTCTATAAATATAAAAAATAGTATATTAGTCATCTGTAAGAAAAGATAAGACCTTGAAGTTTTCTGTAACTTGGATAGAATTGAAGCATACTATACAAAATGAGATGAGCCGAGTAGAAAGTGATAGGTGACTGATCATATATATATAATAAAGAAACAATGGATTAGACCACCCCCACTGTAAACAATGCCTCAGACTGCAAACAGAATGTGAACCGAGGCTGCAGAGGTGGTGTATAAGAAGACATTTTCAAAGGGTAGTCAAGGACACTTCACTGGGGGGGTGACTATAAAATAACATTGGAAGTTTAGAGCAATGATATGGAAAATGCTTTAAACCACACTGCAGCTATTTTAAGCCGAAAAAGAAAGATGAAATTGTGTCTTGGGATAAAATGAATAAATTTTATTATGCTAGGTGAAGTTAGTAAGGAAACAATGACAATTATCAGTGGATTCTATTTATATGAAGAATATAAATAACTAAAACAAACAAACTAATAAACAAGTACAATAACATTATCAAGGCCTTGACATACTGAAAATATTGGTGATTTTGGGAGGGCTGTGCAGGAGGTAGATAGAGGAATTTTTAGTGGTGAGAGAATATCAGAACTCCAGCGGTTTTATATACATCCAGAGGTATTACATAACACTGGAATTCTATATTATTTTAATGTATAATAAAATAATGTAAAAGGATTGATAACTGTTATCTTTATAAATATTCATTTAAATTATTTTTAAGTGAAAAAGATATTGTTATTCCACTAGAAATTAAATAGTCGAGTATTTAACTTTAACATTTTGGTAGCTATGTTGTAAATTAACTTCACCATCCTCATTAAATTAAAAAAAGCACAATAACTAAATTAAAAAAATAAAGAATATGTGACCCTTATAAACTATTTTTAATAGTTTTGTGACTTTTCTTTATCTAGGAAAATAATAAATAATGATGCCAGATAAGAAAGAAATACTCTTTATGACTAAAATATTAGAATTTAATAAATGTTTATTGATAAAAATTAATTTTCCTCTTCTTTTTTATGTGCACCCTTATAGTAATTTCATAGTACTCAACAATGCAGAATAGTTTTTGATATTACATAATATCTTTTGTTTCCTCTAAAAAATAAAATATTTCTTTTTAATAGGCAAGCAGAAAGATGCTAACAAATAAAAAACACATACCAAAATTGTGTTTGCTACTCAGAAATCCCTAATGGTGTTATAATTCCCGGAGGGAAATATTTATTTTTGTAAGAGCAGTCCATTAATAATTTATAAAAGTAAAACTTGGGAAAATTTTGCTCTCACTATCTTGATCTGCATGCGCTGTCCTCGGGGACTTTGTCTTCTGCCTTAGGGACTTCCATTCTCAATTCAGAAAGATATTATTTGCCTGGATGTTGCCTTTCTTTTCTTTTTTAATTTAATTAAAGAGTTAAAAAGCTTTGAGTTTTTGATCATATGATGTTGTAACAACTGACTCCCCCAATGTTCATTTGCAGTCATCAATTAATTTCCTGTTACCCTCCCATCATCCCACTTCAAAACCCAGCCTTTTCCTATGAAAAATGACTCTTTGTCTCTCTGTCTGTTTCTCTCTCTCTCTCCTCTCTCTCTTTCTCTCTCTATCTCATTCTTTTCTTTTTTATGTATCATGGTTTGCGATACTATTACAGAAGGGGTATCATGCATATCACTTATGTCACTTCACTTCTTTCAATTTCTCATTCTTGCCAAGAGTGATCATTTTCAACTATTATTGTCATGGTGATCCTTTCTCATCTTCACTGCATTTCCTTCTAGTAATACTATATAATTGATATTTTTGGTCTGTTAATAAGTTCCACAACTTCAAAGCATGACTGTTCTTTTTTTTTTTAAAGTAAATGTACTCCCATTAAATAGAAAGGATATAAATTTGGACTGTCTTAATGGACTTCAAAATCCAGCATCATGTGCTTCGTTGACTAGCATCATTGCCAGGGTAACAGGATTCAATACTTAAGTCTTAATTGCCCTGCTGTACATGATTGATAGCTCCAGGCATAAATTCATGCTTCAAAAGAGACCAAAAAAAGATCCAGGTAATTTCAAGTTTGGATAATGGGAAGGAGAAGGAAGAGTGCTAGAGAGTGAAAACAGTGTTTTACTTAAAATATATAAAACTTAAATTTTATTTTGCAACAAAAGGCAAGGGAAGAATTTGAACATGGGAATATTGTGAAAACATCAGTTATATAAACATATTTCCCAGAAAATTATTCATGTACCCCAGGAATTCCACGAAAGAGAAGCATTTCCTGCACGAATAATTTTCACCTTTGTATCTCTCTTTTCTTATTTTCAGTAATTTTATGAATTTCTTTTTGAAAAATAAGTGGAGTCATGTGTGCATGATCACAATACAGTACATTTCGTTTTATTCTCACATAATAATGCCAGTGTTTTCAGGGGTCTTACTGACTAAAATACCCTTATGAAAATGTGAAAGCATAATGACTCAAAGACTTTATTATAAAAAGATTAAGCATGGAGCCTGAGAAATAGCACAGTAGTGGGGCCTGTGCCTTGCACTCAGCTGATTCGAACAGATGTGGTTTGATTCCAGGCATCACATATGGTCCCCATGCCTGTCAGGAGTGACTTCTGATTGTTGAGCAAGGAGTAACCCCTGAGCAACTCTGGCTGTGACCCCAAAACAAAACAAAACAAAAAACAAACAAGCAAACAAAAGAATTAGGCTTGCAAGAGAGACACATAGCTCATGTGACTTTCACATAGTCAGTAATTCCTGGGCCAATCACTAGAAATAATATTTAAACAATTTATGCGGTGCCTCCTAAAGACATTCTCCTTAATTAAATCAACTGACTTAAATAATTTTTATTTGGAGTGAAACACAAATACTCATTCCTTCTGATGTAAAATTAAAAAAGCTATTGTCATCCCTTAATACCTGTATTTGTTAAGCCTGGTGGATGTTGTATTCTGAATTCAAAGAACAAGATTGTGATTAAAATTCTTAAAGAGTAGTTTGTATAAAGTCTTGCGCCGACGATGATCATTTCTTACCTTCTGGAGCAATACAATGATTGCAAATTCTTTAGGAAAAATTAACTTAAAGAGCAAACCTAATTGTCAGAAGAAAATGACATGTTTGCCCTTCAAGACACAGCCTACTGTGTATTTCAGTTGAATTCCTACAGATGTCGAAAGGAAAAAAAAATGTGATAATTGTAAAATTGGTGGGTTTGGAGAAAACTGCATGAGATGTTATTATAAATGACTTCACAATAAATTAATTTCTTAGAATTATTTATGAAATTTATTGTGCAAATCCTCAATGCACAATGCTTCACCAGACATTGGCTATGCTTCATTCTTTAAAGAAAAAGGATATGATACATAGTACTAAAATCCAAAGTGGTCTGCAATTAGATGACTTTATAACTGTTTCAAATGATTATGTTGAATGACTGTTTACCTCTCAGTAGAAAAAAAATAATGGCGATTGCCACTGATAGTGTAGATCCACTTTAGGATTTAAAGAGAGTTCTATAGAAAAAGATATAGCAGGTAAATGGGCAGAGATAGCTTTAGTGTGACCTTTGGTAAGAGAATAGATGAAGGTTTAAGAAAACAATCATCTGAGACCATTGTCCAAAAGGGAAAGAACTAGATTAAACTGAGATGCATTCAAAAGACAATCAATCCCTGAGTTTAGTTCATGTAATATAATTTTAGGAAATGCCAATATATTGAACAACCCCCTACAGTTCAGCAAGCTTCACTAAATTGAGAAAAAGAATAAACCACTGATTCAATAAGACTTACTGATATTTCATAGTGAAAGTCTGTGTAGAAGATGATGTTAGTTTTAATAATTTAGCCTATAGATGCATTTGCATCTATAATATCAGTTTAGATAAAATTTTACTTTAATACTATAGTTAATACTTTAATTATGAGACTAAGAATACATAGCCCCAAGAGTGCTAATAACAGGGAGATAAAGGGTCTATTCTCACCAACAACATAAAATTAACTCTGAATTTTTTGATGTGTGAGTAAGAGCATATTAAAATTTGTAAATAGGTATTTAAATAGAAAATTTATTGTTACTGCCAGCAGTGCTTTTATCGTCACTATTCACACAAATTTCCCAAGAATGTGTCATTTATCTCAGATCACTCCATTTTTAAGTGACTCCAATCAAATTTGAACTTTCATTGAGATTCAAGGTCTAAAAGTCTCATGCATTTATCTTTCATTTTATTAAATCTGGTATTATCTTGCTACTGATATTAGAGCAATCATGCAGGGCTGTGTCTCTGTGTTTCTCCATGATTTCCAGACTTTTTAATACTTTTTGGAGTAAAAATACTGTACCCAGACTCAGAATGTGGAGATGTTTATTGAAAAATAGAGGAGAAAGGCAAAGGAACTCTCCTTATGAAGAGGATGTAACAGAACTAAGTTAAAAGTAAGGGATTTTGCATTGGCCCCTTTAAAGGCTTTTTGCTTTTCTTATCGATTGATAAGAATGTTTGAAAGAATGCAAAACTCCCACTGAGTGGTCTGGTTGATGTGAGTGTTTTGGGATTATCCTCTGGCCATTTGCTTTAGACTTGGCCCATCATTTTAGTTTCCTAGGGAATCTAAAGTCTGGAGCAGAATTCTAGAGTCTTTGGAGATTGTTTACTTCCTTTATATCAGAAAGAACCCAGGAATTTGCGGGAACAGGACAAATCAAAAATGGGACTGCTCATAGCATGGAAAAAACTAAGGCTTCCTCTTTCACTACAAAAAGCAAAGGGCGGTACCATAAGGAAAAAGAAATATAGGCCAATACTCTTTTAAATAGTGATACAACCCCCCAAAAAATATCAGAAAACTGAATTAAATCATATATTAGAAGATCATACATCATGACTGAGTGACGTTTATTACAGAACTATAAAGATGATTCAACATATCTCAATCAATGATTAACCATATTAATAAAATGAAAGCAAACTTATAACTATCTTGAAATGCAGGAATAAGCATTTGATAAAATTCAGTACTTATTCATAATAAAATCTCTCAACAGTTGGATAAAGCAAAATTTACTTCAACATAACAAAGGCCATTTATTACAAACCAGTGTCTATGATTATACTGAATGGTGAAAATCTTTTCTTCCAAGATTATTCTTCCAAGATTAGAAAGCAAGATAAAAGTGCCTACTCTCCTCACCATCTAAATTTAGTACTACAGCCTAGAATAATTAGACAAAGCATAGATAAATAAAAATTAAAGTAATCAAAATCAGGAAGAAGAGTCTATATGCAAAGAACACATATATAAAACCCTGAAGTACTACTCTCAATTTAGAATCAATAATTTCAGAAAAGATGTAGAAAAATACTTATATACAAAATAAATTGCTTTTTATAGTTATAAGAGACTACTAAAAGTAAAATGAAAGCCCTTTATTAGTAGCATCAAAAATAATAAAATAATTAGAAATAAATTTAACCAAGGAGAAAAAAATAGCTGTACAATAGTCTTTATAAAGTCTGTGATGAAAATAAAAGAACCAAATAGATTTAAAAAAAACTCATTAATCATAAATTGGAAATATAAGACTATTAACATGCGGCATTGCTCTAAACAATTAGAGGTTCAATGTATTCCTTATACAATTCAAATTTATTTTTCACAGAAATAGAAATAGCAATTATAGCATTTATATAAACCCACAAAACACCCTGAATATCAAAGTAATTTTTTAAAAGGAAAAGTTGGCAGTATCGTAATTTGTGATTCGAACTGCACTAGAAAATTATAGTAATTAAAACAATCTAGTACTGACAAAAAGAAAAAAAGTAAAGGAGTAGAATAAAATTCAGAAATCAGCCCAACCATAGATACTCTGGTTTAAAAGAATGTGTTCAATCGACAGGAATAGACTTAGAATAATCTGTCTCATAGATAGTTTATCAAGAAACTTCCTAGGGAATATGAAATGCCTAAAGACAATAAATATGAAGAGCAGGAGAATGTGCCTTAGCAATATTACCACTGGGACAGGTGTGGGGTGAGGGTGTGGAAAAGGAAAATGGGATTAAGTTAGGGAAGGTAATTTATTAGATATCACATATAAGTGATATCTATCCTAACACAGTCTTTCTAAATGATACCCACCTGAGATAAAACTTGACTGTTTTTATTCCAATCTTGCATTGTTGTGTAATAAATAAGTCTTACAGCATGAAAGTTTGAGCTTGAAATGTTAACAATTCCTCTTGCATGTCACTATTTGGATTTCCAAATTTCCACCTTAAAGTTTCTGTTTTAATGACTCACTTCTTGGGGCCAGAACTATAGCACAGTGAATCAGTGAATAGGACATTTGCCTTGCAAGAGGAACCTGGGTTCAATCCCTGGCAACCCATACCACCCCTACACCCCCTAGCCTGCCAGGAATGATTTCTGAGCACAGAGCCAGAAGTAACAGAAGTCACTGAGTATGACCCCCAAACCAACTAACTAACCTATCAAAGATTCACTTATTAACTACTAAAACAAATTCTCTAAAAATAAGACCAAAAAGAATTAACGATTACATACAACACAATTGTGCATATTTTCTTTATTTCTCCATGCCAGTGTTTTTGTCTCAAACTAGAAATAAGACAAAAATCCTCATTGCCATTCTGTATATAATCTTCCCGTGAACATTTTTCTTTTCTTAATGAACTAGTGAAACTAATTATTAGGAACCTGATTCCCTTCCCTTGTTCTTAAGCAAACCAATTGGGTAATCATAAAAACAGAACTTCCCATAACCTGCCATCTCCTCAGAATTACTAACTGGTCATCTCACCTTGCATATTCTGGCTTTAATTTCAGTTTACAAAAATCTTTGGTAGTCATAAATACAATTATCTATTGAAAAATAACCAGTAAAACAACAATATTCTCTTATTTCATCTGCATCATTTTTTGTCTGAAGCATGAATCTAATTTTGCCAGCTGTTCTAATGAAAACAACCATTTCTTATTTATTTAAGATTTTTTAAAGTCTCCATATTTTTTATTCTCATATTCTCATTAATCTTGCTTATTGCAGGCCATATGAGCAAAAGAGAAGGCATTCTGTTAAGCCCTAAAACTATCTCTTGATCTCAGACTTGGAATACGAAATTAAAAATGAACAGAAATCTGATATAATTTGGATATATCATGATAAATTAATTTAACTGGGAGATGGTCAGATTGATGTAGAGCAATGTTTTGGTAAGAAGGCCTTAAAAGCAAACCAAAATATGAACTTATGGTTTGATTTCATCTCACTTATTTATTTTTGCTTTTGTTTCCCTTACCTTTGGAATTAAATTATTGAATGTATCACCAAAGACAATATTATAGAGGCTTTGTTTAAATTTTTTAAAATGTATTTTACAGTTCTTGATCTAACATCTAAGACTTTTATTAATATAGAATTAATTTTGTGTGCAGTATGAGATTATGCACCAATATCACTACTTGTATGGGGTTGTCTAGTTTTGCAGTACCAGTCACTGGAGATTTTTTTTATCCTTCATTGTATGCTCTTGGCTCCTTTATCTTGAATTAATAGTTCATATTATGAAAATTTATTTTCAATTTCTCAATTCCTCTGTCATTCTGTCTATTTTGGTCTAATATCGTGTTGATTGATGTGTTTAACCTTACTGTATATTTTGAAGTTATAGGGCATTATACCTGCCTAAACTTTCTTTGTTTTTGAGTCACATTCAGCAGTGACTCAACTGGTCTCTACCTGGCTCAGTCCTGGGGTTTCATTCAGCACCACCAGAGATCAGACTTGGGTCTCCTTGTTGTATTATAGTCAATTTCAAGGCCACATCTTTCTTTATCTTAGAATTTATTTAACTACTTTATCTTTTGTCATTCAAATTATCTTTATCATCATCCATTCAAATTTCAGTAACGTTTGTTCTGCTTCCTTAAAGTAGGAAGTCATTTAAGGATGTCACTGGAATTCTGATAAGTTTTGCACAGAATCTATATAATACTTTTGGTAAGACGTTTCATTTTCTAAGTATTAATTCTTCCTACTTATGAGTATTGAATATATTTCCATTTCTGGTATTTTTTATTTCTAATAGCAGTAAGTTTTCATTGTACACATCTGTTATGTCCTTTGTTTTGTTCTTACTATATTTAATTTTAAATAATATAAATGGAATAATTTTTACTTCTTTCTTCTATATTTTGATTCTTACATACAAAACTGCAAAATATTTTCCTATATTGATTTAGTTATTTGCCACCTTTTATACTGTGTACTAATTTCTAATATTTTTAAAAATAAAATCGTTAATATCTTATCTTCTTTGAAAATAGTTTACCATTTTTCCAGTTATAATCCCTTTACTTTCATTTCTTGACAAAATACTTGGCTAAAATTTACATTATTGTGAAAAATAATACTGGTAAGAATGGACCTTTTCTTGTGCTAATCTTAGAGGGAATAATTTTGTTTCTTAACAATGCATGGAAAGAATGTTTTTAATGGATTTATTGTTTTTTATATTATTAGGTTGTCTTTTATTTATTATGGTAAGCATTTGTTGTAATTTTATGACATAAACATATGTGCAGTCTTATCAAAGTTTCTTTGTACTATCTATTGATTATATCGTGTTTGTATGTTTTCTTTTGTGGGTATTTAGAATAAATTTTTCTTAGCTATGCAGAATTTCTTGAAAATATTATGACTAACCATTTGCTAAGATTTTGTTGAGGTCTTTTGTAACTATGTTCATCAGGAAGATTGCCTTATAGTTTTGTTTTTTTTTTTTGCAGTTATTTTTTTGCTTTTATTAACAGCATAATTACAATAATATTTACTTTAAAATTCCACTGAGGTGTCAGTTTTGGGGGGAAGACTTGAAAAAGATAACTTATAGGCCATATTTTTAAGGTTTTTAAGTTTCTCTAGATTAGTCCACTAATCTTGGACTTTTATTTTGGAGGAAACGTGGGTTGTTATTTCAATTTCCTTTGAATTAATCAGTTTAGATTTCGTATTTCCTCGAGTCTTACATCTTGGATCCTAATGGTGCAATTAATCTAGATTAACTGGTGAGTTTCCCAGTGCACTTGTACACTTACTTAGAAACTTCTAAAAGAAAATACTTTCTATTAAATGGAATAAACCAATCACAAACAGAGGGCTGAATATCAAAGATAACAAAAGAACACTAAAAACATCAACAAGAAAACAATATGGGTCGTTGAAAATTAAAGGAAATCTGGGGCCGGGCGTTGGCGCTGGAGATGGGGTGCCTGCACTAACCTAGGACAGACCACGGTTCGATCCCCCGGTTCCCCATATGATCCCCCGTGCCTGCCAGGAGCGACTTCTGAGCGAATGGCCAGGAGTAACCCCTGAGCGTCACCGGGTGTGGCCCAAAAACCAAAAAAGAAAAAAAAAGAAAATTAAAGGAAATCTAATCAACTAATTCATGAAAGAAGACATTCTAAGACCAAGAATACAAACACATAAAAATAAAAATATTATTATCAATTATTTCCAGAAAAATACAACTCCAAATAATAAACAAGAATCATCTGAGTACTATGAGAATAAAGTACATCAAAAAGTTTAGAGAACAAAGCGCTGTGAGGAGCATAGTGAGCATCTCTATGTAGAACAGCAGGAACATTTCTCAGAATATTAAAAAAATTATTTATCATACAACCCAACAATTCAACTCCTAGGTATCAATTTGAAGAATACAAAAATGACCAGTTTAGTTTTATGTATGCCTATATTATTGCAACTATATGTATGTACAATAAAAAACTATGGAAACAACACAAGTGTTAAGTGACAGATACCTAGATAAAAACAAATGTGGGACATATGTATGATAATATATTGTTCAGCTATACATGAAGACAAAATCTTGTCTTTTGCTACAACATAGTTGTAACTTGAAGGAGCCATGCTAAATAAAATAAGCCAAAATGACAATTTTAGACATTGAGTATTCTCACTTTTGTTTTTCTCACTCATATGGGAAAACAACACAAAAGAACAGATGAAACATTTGGATTCAGACTATAAGACATACTATCAGAAAGTTGGTAAATGGGTACAGGATCTAACAGACTATAGTAGACAGATAATGAACTTTGAACGGTGATAGTGATCTACTGCCATATATTGTGAGTTGGTGACAAAAGTAAAAAAATTTTTTTTTGGTTTTTGGGCCACACCCGGTGACGCTCAGGGGTTACTGCTGGCTATTTGCTCAGAAGTCGCTCCTGGCAGGCACGGGGGACCATATGGGGAACCGGGGGATCGAACCGTGGTCCTTCCTAGGTTAGCGCAGGCACCTTATCTCCAGCGCCACCGCCCAGCCCCAACAGAAGTAAAATTTTAATGTTTTGGGACAATTGTTATTTTTGTTTGATCAGTGATGCTGAAAATTATTTTATTTTTATGTGGGTCTTCAAAGCAGTGCTCAGAGTGATCAGTGACACTACTGGAGATACTGTCTCACCACACTCAGACTATTCAATTCTATTTTTTTCTTCAAATTTTTATTGTGGCCAAAGCGAATTACAAATCTTTCACAGTAATATTTACGGTACATAGTGACAATTCATGAGGGGCATTACCCCCACCAATGCTGTCCTCTCTCCACCCCTGTTCCTGGCATACATCCCATATTTCTCTCCTTTAACCCCCAGAATGCTAGTGTACTTGGTCCCCACTTGTACAGCTTGTTGTAAACTGGGTATTGATTCTGTTGTCATTGACTTTGGGTTTGGTGTTCGAGTCTGATTGTTTTTTATTTCCACTAAATGTTATTACGACTGTCTGGTCCTGGTACCATCCATTTCAAATTATTCAAATTATGTGGTTCTGCTGAAGATAAAAAGGAAAAGAAAGAAAAAAAGTCTGGGAGGAGTCTGTGTAGGTTTTATAAATAACAATTTAGAAGAAGGAAGAGATGGAAGAAGAAAAAGGTAGCAAAACAAAGCAAAACAATCAAACAAAAAAACAAAACTAGCAAGTAGGAAAAAAAAGCAACAAATTATTCAATTCTAAGGCACATTGATATGGTACTGTTCAGAGTTAGAAGCGAGGGGATTATTTGTCCAAGTCTACGAAACAAAAACGACAATTGTTTCAAAACTTTAAAATTGAACACTTGGGACAACCTGTCACAAACTCACAATGAACTACATTTCCAGGTTTAGCTAAATAATGATTCTCTTGTTTTGCTTTTGAGTTATGTTTAGTTGTTTTCTGTATAAAGGTCTGCTGTCGAGCTCCTGTAGGTGGAGCACTCCAACCATTATGGTACTGTGCTGCTCACTTGGAAAGAAGTTTTGCTCAAATAACTCTTTACGATTGTTAATAGAGCTTTTAACAGTGGGAACACAAAATTGTTGACTGTAGTAGAAGCAAACTTACATAGCTTTGATACTACCAAAGTAGTAGAATCAGGTAGTAAATATATATTTATTACCCGACCCTCCTTTCTTCCCTAACCTCTAGCTCCTGGAAATCTCTTGTTCAACAACTTCTCATGGAGTCAATTTAGTTTAATCTTTTTTTAGTAATGATTTCTAAAAATAAAGCAGAATCACAAACTTCATGTGGAATATAATTTCAAATTAATAGTTACCATATTGTAATTTTATGAATTTTAGCATCTAAAAACAGACTCAAAATGATTGCTCATTATAAAAAATAAATAAATAAATAAGGGGGGAGAGTGATGGTGCAATGGGAGGGCCTTTGCCTTGCACATGGCTGACCCAGGACTGACCATAGTTCAATCCCCTGCGTCCCATATGGTCCCCCGAGCCAGTAGCGATTTCTGAGTGCATAGCCAGGAGTAACCCCTGAGAGTTACAGGATGTGGCCCAAAAATAAAAAAAAAGATTGATTATTAATCATTGGATAATAATTAATATAATTATGCTGAACAATTAAAACCAAAAGATTGGAAGATTCAAGAGAAGTCTTTATTGAAAAATATTGCTTATGTTTAGCATGATCTTTGAGAGGATAGTACTGCAACTTTATTGCAAGTGTTGAAATCTGGATGCATTTTAGACTAGAGGAGAAAGACAAAGTCAGACATAATTTAAAAAAAAAGAGAGACATCTGCCTTGAGGATAAAGGCTAAAGCCCTTTAACTTTCTAAAATTTCTCTGATTCTTGGTTCTGCCAGAAGTATTCAGAATCCATAAAGAAAACTATCAATGTCAAGGCTTGCAAAACTATGCCCAAGGTGGCAGGAAAACACAATTTTTACAGAAGTGGGCTATTTTTCTATTGATATCTTCTCTGGTAAAACTTCTTTTAAGTTGGAAGGACTTGTTCTTCAAAGCTTTGAAATATTTCAGAAAAACTCATTGCTTTTCACGTAGAGATCTAAAAAGTACAATAAAACCACCCCATCAACTTATTTTGAGTACATTTTAGATGGAGATTTTTGTATCAAATTCTCTTGCTATCAGTTTTTTAACTCTATACTATCTAGGAACTTAATAATTTGTCAAATATTATAATGATAATGAATATATAGTAAAATAATCATTTATAATTGATTTGGTCTCACATTGTGTAAATTGCATAATCATGTGCATAGGTAAATAAACATTATTTTTCCAATTTTACAACAATAATTTTTGTTTCAAGAATAGTTACAAGTTCAAAAACAAAACAAATGGAAAATGCATCTAAAATATATTCCTCTGAGTCAAAAGAGAAGAGAATTGGAAGCTCCAGCTCACGACTTGAAGCCCACCACAGAGAGTGATGGGTGCAGTTAGAGAAATAATTACACTGAGAACATCATAACAAAATGTGACTGAATGAGGGAAGTAAAAAACCTGTCTAGAGCAGGCCAGCGTGGGGTGGGGAGTAGGGACACTTGGGACATTGGTGATAGAAATGTTGCACTGGTGACGGTTTTATATACATATATATACATATATATATTATACATTCCTATACTACTTTGTTCTCACACATGCACAATCTCTTCTATTATTCTCTATTATCTTTATACAGCATTCGAGTAGTGAATTTCTATAGCTGATAAATTTACATAGGTATATCATTGTCATATCAAATTCAATTTGTATTAGTGGTCACTATTGACACTAGATAGTCTATGGATCTGGACAAATGAATAATGGCATTAGTCTACTATTATAGTTTCAGTCTTTGAAAATAATCTGGGCTTAGAGAATTTTTAGAAAAGTGAAATGCCTTGTTTATACTACAATGAGATACATGTCATTATATATTTATGAAACTTTTAGGATGTGATATTACATTTTCTATTTTAATATAGACTGAGCTCTTGATGCCTGTAATGTAATATCAATGTAGGTACACTACTCTGCTGGTTCATAGTGAGAGTTCTGGAAATTGTGCGTCTGATGAGATAGGAAGGATAAACATATGTGAGGTTGATAGTCTAGGGAGTTGAAATCCACTTTACTAATTTAAATATCTGAATTGTAGACCAAAAATGGGTAGGGTCGGACTTTGAGATACTCAGTTTCTTGGGACACTACTGAGCTCCTCTATAATGTGTAGAAAGACACAGTCAATTATGGGAAACTAGATTCTCAACCCTTGCAATTTTAGCAGACATAATATAACATGGTGTGTAGAAGCCTTTATTTTTCTCTTAAACCTTAGAACTAAGCCTCTGCAGCTGCCCGAGTCTCAGACTACAAAAAAAGAAAAACTAAAACAAAGCATCCCTTAGACTTCAGAGAGAACTAGTGCAGACTAAAGAGCTGAGACTCTCACCAACCACCTGAAACTAAGGCAAGACATTTCTACAAGTAAGCTACAATGACAGTAGATACCCTTGATTCAGCCCAGAGAATGAATCTGAGAACAGTCATTAAGCTAAGAGAGGAAATGTATCTGATCACAAGAAAGCTACGACAGCAATAACTTCATACTCATATTAGTCAATCTCACTCAAAGGAGCAATGGATGGAATTCAAAATATTGATACCTCTCCCCACTCACAATTAAAATTATGAGGTGGGGCCGAAGCATTTTCACCCCAAAACAACACCTACTCAAGATTAATAATGCCTTCAATGATTTAAAATAAAATATCCCCAAGAGGTTTATATTTAAAGTTGGAATGAGGAAGGATTCTGAAACAATAAATTTTAAATAAAAATTATAAAGAAATTTTACAAGTTATATAAAATGAAAACTAAAATAGAATAAAATATACATGACATAAAGATGAAATAAACAGAGGGATTGCTTATTAAAGAAATTAAAACTTTAAAAATATGGCCAGAGAAAAACAATCTAGATGCCCTTCAACAGACGAATGGCTAAAGAAACTGTGGTACATCTACACAATGGAATACTATGCAGCTGTCAGAAGAGATGAAGTCATGAAATTTTCCTACACATGGATGCACATGGAATCTCTCATGCTGAGTGAAATAAGTCAAAAAAAGAGAGAAAAACGCAGAATGGTATCACTCATCTATGGGTTTTAAGAAAAATGAAAGAGATTCTTGAAATAATAATAATTTTCAGGCACAAAAGAGAAAAGAGCTGGAAGTTCCAGCTCACCTCATGAAGCTCACCACAAATAGTGATGAGTTTAGTTAGAGAAATAACTACATTTTGAACTGTCCTAATAATGAGAATATATGAAGGAAATGGAGAGCCTGTCCAGAGTACAGGCGGGGGGTGGGTGGGAGGAGGGAGATTTGGGACAATGGTGATGGGAACATTGCACTGGTGATGGGTGGAGTTCTTTACATGACTGAAACCCAAACACAATTATGTATGTAATCAAGGTGTTAAAATAAGATTAAAAAATATATGGCCAGAGAAATAGCATGGAGGTAAGGCATTCACCTTGCATGCAGAAGGTTGATGGTGAGAATCCCGGCATCCCATATGGTCCCCAGAGCCTACCAGGAGTGATTTCTGAGCATTAACCCAGGAGTAACCCCTGAGTGCCACCGGTTGTGATCCAAAAAACAAATAAAAAAAAAAAAAACCTTAAAAATGTCTCCAGAGGCACCTTTGTGCTGCCAGCCCAAATACATGCTACCTGAACATATGTTGCCCACATCAGACCTCTGCAAATGTGTACTTCCATCTCTTTTTCTCTTCAACTTTTATGATTCCCTACCATCAAATCCTTGATTTTCAAACCTAAAGGACTGTATTTTGGGGGGTGCCATGCCATGTATGTACTCACCTCATATATAAAAATATTTATATAAAATTCTTATATAAATTTTATAATTTATCTCTATATGTTTATATAAATGTTATATATTCATATTTTACAATATATAAAAAGAAATTTATGTATATAATTTTGAATTCATGTCTGTCCCGCGTGGATTGCATGCAAGACAAACGCCATACCACTGCGCTAATTGCTCCCCTCTGAACTTGTTTTTTTAATGTGATTTTAATTGTATTAAATTAATTTTTAGTGTGTCAATAAATACCAGTTCTTAGTAAAATTTTTAGATACATTTATATATAAAGATTATGTTTATATAAAAAGAAATTTACTTAGAACCTTCCTCTTTTTGCATGAATACATACTCCAAAGTAGTATTATACTTTTGTTTACTCTCTTTAAGAAGGAGTTATGCTTTCAAAAATCCCTTTTTGGTATTAACTTATTTTTGTTTTCTTTCTTTCTTTTCTGTGAGGAGGATCCTGGTGGTGCTTGGTAGAACATGCAGTGGCAGAGATATAACACAGGCTTTCTGTATGCAAAATGTATGACTCACATCCCTTTGAGTCATCTCTCTGACCCTACAGTCATTCACAATAGCAGTTATCTACTAGGGTTATATTCTATGTTCATTTGTATAAATATAATCAAATATCTGGCCTCAATCTTAATAACAGATGGATGATATTTTTATGCATTTTATGCAGAAAAGTTATAAAACAAGTGGCTAACCTATCTCCATCCTTATAATTGAACTGATAATCTAATTTTGATGAGTTATATTCAATAAGAGTTCTTATCAATTGAATTTTGTAATCCAAGGTCAAGGGTTTTATTGTTCAATATTGTCTATTTTCTTGTTTTGTTTCTTTATATACCACAAACTAATGAGACGATCTAGTACAAGAATCAAATTACAAAGCAGTGGGGGGAGTAGTGAAGAGAATTAAGAGGTGGCTAAAAGTAACAAGAGTGGGGGCTATTAGGAATTTAGGTGGCAGAAGATGTAGTATCTTTGAAGATCGGTATCATAAACATTAATAATGTAATCATGCTACATAAAGCAGAGTAAAATTTGTATTAAAAATTTCATTCTAGGGGCCGGGCGGTGGCGCTGCTGGTAAGGTGCCTGCCTTACCGCGCTAGCCTTGGACGGACCACGGTTCGATCCCCCGGTTCCCATATGGTCCCCCATGCCTGCCAGGAGCGACTTCTGAGCGCATAGCCAGGAGTAACCCCTGAGCATCACTGGGTGTGGCCCAAAAACCCAAAAAAAAAAATTTCATTCTAAACCAGAAGGATAAAAGAAACAGTAACAGAATGACTCCATATAGGTTTTTATAACTAGGAGAACATACCATATTCACGATTTGTTACAATATTTTTGTTTGTTTATTGTTGCTGTATTAAGTTCTTCATGATATCCAACAGTGTTCAGGTCTTATTTTTGTCTCTGCACTAAAAGATCTTTGAGTCAGTGCTTTGGGTATTATAAGCTCAAGGATGCAGTGCTGTGGATAGAACCAAGGTAAACTGTATGCAAGGCAAAATCCTTAAACCCTTTATTATCCCTACATAAAATTTAATTTAATACTACTATAAATGTTTCCATACTACAACTTAAAGTTTAATAATTGAATATTAAAATTACTACTATATTAGTAAAAGACCTAGAATATATACTTCTTCAATAGTTGATCAGAGTATAGTGTAAAGTTTTTTAAATAAAAGTTTGTATTTACTTCATTTTACATATTAGATAAAATGTTTGAGTAGAAATATAGTACATTGTTCCATTGGAATAGTTTTTGCATTTTTATTTATATTTAATAGTGTGGTTTTTAGTCTTACATGGAGAAAGAAATAGAAGTGTCACTACATGGTTCAATAATATTGCACTCCTGAGCCTAACAAATCTAAGGAGAAAAAAATTGTATCCACTAATCCAAATGCAATTTAAAGCTACTTGACCCATATTAATTCTTAGATGGTTTATGTCTTAGTTACATTTTACTTCTGAACCCAAGTTTATTTTACCATGGGGAAATACATATTTCAAAGAATTTTAAAAAGCATATTTTACTTTTACAATAAAATACTAATGCTCAAAGAATTTTAATAGCGTGAACACGGCTATTTAAAAAATTCTAAAAAACAAAGAATTTGTCAAACTACCTCCCTTTATTCTTTGTATGCAGATTAGCTTGCCACAGAGGTAGCACTATAATTATTTTTGAAGCATAAGTACACTGAGTTTGTCTTTAAATATGTATATTTAGATATATACATATATGATCATGAAAAACAAAAAATGCTGGAGATCAAACCAGTGTTTGCAGCATACAAGGCCTTAAAATTTCTACTATTTCTCTGATCCCTTTTAGAAGTTTTTAATGATCCAAGTGTTATGAGGGATCTTTGAAAAGAGTATATTTTTTCCATAAAAGTCTTTCTTTTTTCACTTTGATCATTACAATTCATAAGTAATAACACATCTGAATATTGGTTTTCATTTTTCTCATAACTAATGAGGCTAAATATTTCTGTATGTAATTAGTAAACACTTTGGAAAAAGCCTTATTGTTTTGCCCTTTTCATAATTACTTTCCCTTATATTATTTGCAGGATTTATGAAAATTTGAGGGGTTATCCTTTATCATTTATACTGTAAGCACTTTTCCCATTCTGTGCTTTGCTTTTTCTCTTTTAGATGAAGATAAGACACTAATTTTCCTGTTCCTTGTCTCTGAAGTTAATGCTTTGCACTCTAAATAAGTCATTAAGTAGCCTAAGTTTAAAGAGATATTTTCCTAATTTTGTTTTATAAAGTATTAAAACTTTAATGTTAGATCATTTTGAAGAATTAACATTAAGAATTATGACTCATTGGTCTAGCGAATTTCACTAGTATTGAATTTGAATAGATCATAATCCCCTCCACCAGAGTGTATTATAAATTGTAATAATTATGTGGGTGTGAAGGTGTTCCAGCTGTGAGATCTGTCACTCCACTGATTTCCAAGATTGATTTGGCTGACCTGACTGGTTAGGCAATCAGGGCAAACTTCCTTCCTTGATAATCTACGTGTCCTTCCTAACGCTTCCCAAAACTACCTTTCTTGCTATTTCACATGTGTCCTTCCCAAAGCTGTGCACTTAGTGGTAGAGGACACTCTTCCTCTACTTCAGAGAGAGCAGAATGATCTTTGTCCAAGAATATGAGTAGCTGCTCCTCTGCTAAACCCCTAAATAAACTTTCAATTCCGATAATTATGTAGCAATATATGGATATGTTTTGACCTATTCTGTTTTTATAATAGTTTGTCTCACTTTGTGTTAAAACATAATATCTTAATTATTATTTCTTTATAGTAAATCTTGATGTCTTATATTTAACATCTTTGATATTAGAGAGTTGGGGAGATAGTTAAATGAATGTTCTGGAAGGCAGACTTTGTATGTGGGAGCTTGGATTTCACCTCAAACTTTAAGCATAAGTATAAGCAATCCTTCGAGAGTTGAGCTGGGAATAGACCTGACATGTTGCCATGGATTATCGGGGGCATCCTGTCAACACTGTGGGGTTTTTTGGCCACAGTTGTCTCAGCACAGAGGACCATGTGGTGCTGAGTATTTAATCTGGGTTGAGCATGTGCAAGTATGTATGTAAGTATGTAGCCTAACATTTGTGCTATCTGTTCAGCCCCTAGAATTTTTATAGTATCTTCTTCAAACTACTAGCATACTATGCTCTAATTTTTCTCCCATATTCAATATATTAGTTATTTTTAGTGTGAGTCTTATAAAGTCTTTATATCTCATATATTTTATGTTATTTTGTAACATTAAAAAGGAACCTTCATAAATATATTTCCCAAGTGCCCATTGATAGAAGAAGCAATAAAATAAATGGATATTGAAATAATGTCTTCTGCTTACAACCTCCAAAGTAATTAATTTACTTGGCTTACAACCTCATTTAACTTCCTCATTTCCATGTTTAATATATTTATTCATATGCCACAAGCTATATTTTAACATGAACTTTTCACTTTTATGCTATTTTCTGGTTTAATATACCTCTAATTAATCTTTGTAAAATCCCAAACTGATCATGTCATCTTCTAATTTAAAATTTTTCCGTAATATATGACTTGTTCATATGCAATGCTTCAGATAGTTTTACCTCCTAAATTATCTGTGCAACCTGATTCAGTTAACCATTGATAAACTATTAATTATGTCAAAAACAAACTTTTATTTTTAAATGTGTGCTATAAATTTGCACTTTTAATATGAAGAGCTCCATCTTCAATTTTTATAACTACTGAATTCCTACTTAAACTTGAAGATAGTTCAAATAAACTTCTGAATAGCCATTCCCAACCTCACATGTTAAATATACTTTCACTAATATTTTGTTCAGACAATCAAAAAAATTATGTATCTACAACTTGCAAAAATATATCTAATATTATTTTAAATTTTATAAATATGACAAATTAAAATTCATGGATTAAGCAGAATATGTCTTTCAGGATAATAGCTATTTGGTATATAGTGATTTGGTAGCAGATTTATAAGTTATCAAAGCTGATAACATATTCTCATTTATCATTGTATCTTATATCCTCAAAACTTCCTATTGATGAAGAGTTTTAGTATAAATTTAGTTAATGTGCTCGTTGTGTGGTAAGAAAAGGGTAATTGTGCTAAAGAAATATCTTCAGGCTGAAAAATACAGTTACCATTCCTATACTTAGCCAGCTCCATAGACTCAACTGTTCTCAAAAGAGATGTAAATCAATCTGTGAAAAATCATAATTACACTAGCACTAAGAACTTACTAACCCTTCTGACATAACTTAATGAGATCATTGCAAGATACAATAATTTTTACAAATTTTCTTATGCATACACTTATTTTCTTCATTTTCTTTCTTTTCTTTTTATCTTTTTCTAATAATTTCACTACCAGTTACTTGGAAACAAATATATAATGATTAATTATGTTAACTATGTGATATATGGTCCTGAAATAAAGCAAATTACATTTAAAAAGAATATATCTTCAATATATTTCTATTGATCATATCAGGATTTCCAGATATACTCTAAAATATCTAATAATATATATGTATACTATTGACTAAAATATAACTAGAGAAAAAAAAACCAGTTTGAATTCAGCTGAGGTGTGTGAAACCAGCAGAAAGAGCCTTTAGGTGGCAGCTAGAGTTTAGGATTAAAACGTGACAGTGGAAAACAAATCTGAGATATGTTAACCCAAACTTATCTGCATGTCAGTTGTGTGTACAGTCTTGGGAAAAATAACCTTATTTTGAATCTAGCTGAGCTGTGAAATCAGCAAGAGCACAACTGCTCTGCTTTGTTCCATGGCTATGCATTTCTTCCAGTCAAGAAGTTGTATCACAATACATTAATAACAGTACTTTATTACAAAGTTCACAATGAGAAAACTAACTGAAGACAGTAGACAGGCAATAAGACTCAGGAGGATACGAGTGTAGGCATTAGAAAAATTTAAACAAAAGAATAATGGCTAAAATACATGGTAGGTGAAATGAAAATCTCACTGGAGAGCCTCACTAGCAGATTAGGAGCCATTGAAGATAGAATCGAAGAAGTAAAAGAACTGTGTAACACTTCTATAGAAAGGAAGAGGTTGAAAAAAATCCTCAATAAAATTAACAGGTGACAATAGAAATCTGGGATGAATAGAAATCTCTTGTTTAAATAGAAACAGCATAAGAGTCAATGGGCGTCCAGAGACCCAGGAAGAAATATATGATGAAGATTCACAGCTGAGAAATACACAAAACTAATGTGTACTTGCAACTAGATACATATAGAAGCTCAATTTCCAGCTTTTTGAAGAATATCCATATAGTTTTCCAGAAAGGCTGGACTAGACCAGCTGAACACCTGCTGTGAATGAGAGTTTCTTTCTCTCCACATCCAAACTAGTACTGGTTATTCTTGTTTTCTGTGGTGTATCTCTGTGAGATGGTACCTCATTGCTGTTTTGATTTGCATCTCCCTTATGAGCATTTTTTCATGTGTTTTTTTGGCCATCTGTATTTCTTCTTTGGGGAAATGTCTGTTCATTTCTTCCCATTTTTTGAGGGGGTTAGATGCATTTTTCTGATTAAGTTCTGTGAGTGCCTTGTATAACTTAGATATTAGCCCCTTAGCTGATGGTTATGGCATGAATAGTGGCCTTTGTATCCTAGTCACTATTTCCTTTGAAGTGCAGAGAATTTCAGTTTAATGTAATCCCTTTTGTTTATCTCTGCTTTCACTTGTTTCCTCTTGAATCTATGCCTATAGATTCAATGTCATGGAGTGTTTTGCCTATATTTTCTCCCATATACCTTATATTTTTGGGTCTGCTATCAAGGTCTTTAATTTTAATCTGATCTTTGTGAATGATACTTGATGGAGGTCTGAATTTGCTTTATTGTATGTGTTTGACCTCGTCCCAACACCATTTGTTGAAGAGTCTTATCTTGCTGTTTTGTTTTTCTTGCCCCCTTATCGAAAATTAATTGATTGCATGTCTGAGGTCAAATAGTGCTTTTATTTCAGTTTATGCATGAAAATTGCTTTTGCCAGTGAATTGACATATCTATTGGTCTAAATTAAAATTCAGTTATCATTGAATAAAGTAGGTATTAGCAAGTTTTTTATGTTTTTAATGAATAATTTTTTTACTTTATGTGTATAATACTGGCTGTGTCATAATAAGTAATTATTAAGAATTTGGTAAAGAAATCATTTGAGATAGCTAGAGATGTGTTTACATTATATCATCTTCAAAGTATTAAAAAAACTAACACTCGTAAAGAAAATATAACTTGATCTAATTTGACATTGTTGATGATTTGTAAAAGTCAAGTACTACAATACTGAATATTTTAGCTTAATATTGATTATATATTTTGAAGTATTTAGACATTCAACCACCAAAAGAATAAGAATAAAGTATTATGAGAAAAAATTAGAAACTTTGTCTATGTCAGTATTTTATTCAGTTACTCCAAAAAAATTGCATTCTAATTTAGAAAGAATGTGATACATACTTTAAAACTATTCAGGGATACATTTTTTTTGGCCAGTTTGTATGTTTTATTCCAAGAAGGTGGTGGGGGCTGGGAGGGGACACCGAGCCTGAGCTGGGCCTTGGTGGGCCTTCCTTCGGCAAGGGGGTGCACGTCGGTTCTCAGGTCTGCACCACCAGCGGGTTGGTTTGCAGACAGACCTTCCTGGGCGCTGGGTGGAAGGCTCCATAGGGCCCAGTTGGGGAGCTCAGTGTTGGGGGACACAGACTTGTGCAGTTATAGGTAGCAAGAAAAGTCTTTCTTGATCACAAGGGGCTCCTCCATGGGGCCATAGCGTTTCACCACGCAGCCATTCTTGTCAGTGAGGAACTTGGTGAAGTTTCATTTGATTGCATTCCCCAGATTGCCCCCTTACAGGGATAGATGTCTATAAAATATGATAACCGTGTAAAACTGGGAAAATCATCAGTCTTAACTTAATCTGATGTGATCCCTTTATAGATGAATAATTAAAGGTGAAAAAACTTCCCAAGATAACATTACAAACCTTTAGTGTTCCGAATTATATTATGTGTACCTCTTTTAAACAATGAATATGTAATATTCATTTTGATGTCAAAGGCAAATGTTAATTTAAAATTTTTTTAATTAATCTAAGATATTCTGTAAGCTTCTCAAGCCAATAGCTATCTAGATAATAATAATCCAATTATCTTTGTATTTAAAGAGGATTGATTTACCCATTATATCAGGCAAATTAAAAGTAGTGCATATGCAAATATAGTTAACTAGCATTGCAGATTGTTGAAAAACCATTGGGAAGCATTAAAAATATTTTACTTCATAAAGACAAATTAAACTAAAATATTTTCACAAAAGTAAAATAAACTCTACTCACATTTAAACACATTACGTATCAGATACTGTGACAAGTAAACAAGTCATACTCTTATAGATATTTACATATACACTTATGCATAGATATAGATATATACATATATCTATTAAAATATTTACCTTCAATTAATGACGTTAAATATGTAATTATAAAGAGAAATGAATAGGATAAGATAACGTCACTATTTGGCATGTAAAAAAATGTTATCCTGGGGCCCAAGGATGTGACTCAGTGGAAAACAAATGCTTTACATGCTTTAGACCTGCTTTTGATCCCTGGTACTGAAAGATTAAAAGAACACAAAGTAAAAAAGGTTTCATACAAAACTTTGCAAAAAATCATAATTCTAATATTATATTGAAAACTACAAATAATTAATGTGTTTATTGAGTTTATAAACTTGACTTACATAGTTGAAGAGAGAAACTGTAACATGCATTCAAACCTCAGTCTCACTATGCTTCTCAGCTGTCTAATGGTCAGGTGTAGTCAGTGTTTCTATTTAAATGGCCCAGATATATCCATCACCAATCACATTTTTTCAGGAGATCCTAGATATAGGTATGTAAACTGGAGTGATTTCTGTGATCCTAAGACAACTAAATATTTTACTCATCAAATAGCTACATCGAAATCTAAGCTGGTTTGACAATGTAAAGCATAAAGATCCCTGTGACCAGTTTTATACCAATGAAATACATTTTTTTTGGTTTGGAGTCACACCCGGCTGTGCTCAGGGGTTACTCCTGGCTCTGTGTTCAGAAATCACCCCTGGCAGGCTTGGGGTGCCATATGGGATGGTCAGAGTTGAACTGGGGTCTGTCGGCCTTGTGCAAGGCTAATGCCCTACCACTGTGCTTTCTCTCTGGCCCTCAATGAAATATCTTGTTGAGCACATAATTTAAAAGGATATTCTCTACCCCAATATATTGCATAATTTTATATATAATACAATATATATTTTATTAATAACTACATTACTATAATAATAGACATATTAATACATTGAGCGAGTATTTTAATTATTTTAATACATATGTTATATATTATTTAATATTAATAGTATATATTATATTCTCTATTTCACCTTGAAAGTTCTCTATTGATTTTCTCATCTCTACAGAATGTATTCATAGATTTAACTATGTGTCTTTGTTCCACACTTAAAGAAAATAGAAACTAATGTGGAAACTAAAGTGTATTTACTTTATTAGAAGGTATAAATTAAAAGGTGTTAAAATGAATAAATTAAGACATACTAGGTAAAAAATATAAGAGATGCAGTGTTAAGTGTGCACCTGAAGGTGAAAAAAAGGCAAATCACAGGGTATATGTTTACAATCACCTCATGAGTCTTCTCTGAAAACTTTGTAAGAGGAAAATGTTAAAGTATCAAATAGAAGAAAAGAGTTATTGTGTGTCCTGGTCTCTCTCTCTCTCTCTCTCTCTCTCTCTCTCTCCCTCCCCTCTTCTTTTGGCTCTCCCCACATCCCAGCTTTCTCTCATCATTCTATTACCATTTTCAAAGTTGAAACTGTGGATCTCCAATTAAAATTTATCTTATAATAAAGGATACTCTAGCCAATCTGAAAATGATGTAATAGGATAGAGATAAATCACTCTGTATATCATCTGTGAAATATGCAGGTCTTGAGATTTCATCTGAACGTCAACAAATTTACTGAATTTGAAAAGAACATCAGAAAAGGAGGCAAAAGTATTATCCAGCATGCCAGGGATGTAGCTCAATGGTAGAGAGCCTGCCTTGTAAGAATGAAGTTAAAAATGTAATCCTTAGTACTGTCCTACATGTTAAATGTAATCCCAGTGCCACTGGCATTAGCTATTTCTGGCACCAAAGATATCTCCAGTTTACTGCAAACAAGTGGGTGTGAGCACTACAACTAAAGCTTGCACCAATCTGTTAAGCACTACCTTCAATAATGTGCAGCCACCAGTTATCCCAACAAAGTCTATGAGATGGGAAAAAAAATATAATCCAGTGGTACTATTGGTATGAGAACAGCAGAGACTACAATCTAGCTCATTAAGTCTGTAAGGATGGTGGATGATTAGAGTAGGACAAAAGACATTGAGATCACAATTTTCAAAAAAAAAAACTTATCTTCCTATGAAAGACAAAGGAAGATGCTATTTGGTAAAGATTATAGAGACCAAGGAGAAAACAACCCAACATCTGAAGCATAGGAAAAGCAGTTCCCCTAAGAATAACATTTTTGTGTGCAAAGGTAGTAAAGTTATGAAGGCTTTACAAGATATTGGGTAAATTGATAATGATTGAATTAGAAGGGAGGAGAGTAGGAGGAAATTATCAGGTTAGGGTAGAGCATAGAGTAGAAAATATGCAAAGTTACATGAATGAGTGTTAAAAAATAAATTTAGGGAGAATTTGTGAGTATAGCACATCTTGTCATCAAGACACAGATCTTGAAGGAATTGAGTTCTGAAAGCATTCAGAGGATAAGGTCATAGATATCAGGGAATGTGAAATGAAATGAGTCATGTAGTGCTTATGTGATCTCTCCTGAGTCCTGCACAGTTTGGTCTGTGTGGGCAGGCAAAGGAGTGCTGGCAATGGGAATACAAAGGTACTTTCTCAACATAAGGTTAAATTCTCAAAACAGCACTTCTGATATGGAAATACAAAGGACACTGTCTTAATAGCAAGCACTGGGAAGGTAGATAATGAGAAAAAATGGGTACGCCATATGTTCGTGTATTTTTTTTCTAATCACCATTAACATTTGTCACAGCTGAGTAATGTTCACCTCTGGTTTATCCTTTGCCATATTTCAGATAATAATGATAATTTCAACAAAACAAAACAATCCCTGGCATCTGCACACTCTCCATATCGGATTCTATCTTGACCTATCTGTATTCCTTCTCACATCCTGAATAATGAACTTATCTGAAGATGATGCATTGAGGAGAGAAAAACTTTTATAAATACTTGAAAGATAAAGGAATTTGAATGACTTTGATAAAAGATCTTGTACGATAGCAGAGGCATGACACTCTAAATGGTTCCCTGAGCCCACCAAGTGTTATGTCTGAGTGCAAAGTCAAAAGTAAGCCCTGAGCACCATCGCGTATGGCCCATACAACAAGGATAACAACAAAGAATGATTCTGGAGAAAAAAAAAGGTACTATGACTCAGTTATATTGCATCACACTTTATGTACGAACTGAGCATTATGCATGAAATACAGTTTCCATGTAAACTGGAAGAGTACATAGGAGACTGGCATCTAAAAGCAAAAAAATTCAAATGCTGGCAACTTTACAATCTGGACTATTGGTTTTACATCAGCAATGGCATGGGAAGATAAGCACAATTAGTGGTGGAAAATTAGTGGTGGAATTCATCATGAATAATGTCAATACAGTAAAATTGTCTTCATTTTTGCCTAGGAATTAAAATTGTTAGATTTAAGGATGAGTAAGCTCAATTTAAAGAATAAATTGCATTTTCGTTTCCTAATGTATTCAGTGATCTTAATCACAAATATTTTATGCACAACTATTTCAAAGTATAGGAATGTTAGGTTAATCTCTGATTATTAAGTATACATGCATACACATATTTTAAAGAATATTAAACTATAACCTTCATAAAGTTCACTCAATTTGTATGGCAAAATATTATAGTAACTTATTTGGTCTCCTGAACATAAATAAGAGTATAAAAACACGAGGCTTTATTTGTATTTTCAATGGGATGGATAGAACTAAAATAGAAATCTTTATTTTTTATTTGTTTGAAATCTTTTGTGTGTGAGTTTGTGTTTTACTTAAATTGATATCTTTATGTAAGCACCATGATTACAAACATAAATGTAGTTGAGTTTCAGTTGTAAAATGAACAACCCCCTTTACCAGTGTAACACTCCCACAACCAAAACCCCCACCTCTATCCTCCCCCTTCCCCTGAAAATAGAAATCTTTAGTACTGTTATTCCAGAAGCATTGTTTCTAAATAGAAAACGTAATAATTTCATTTATATATTTACCAATCAGTTTCACTTTAAAAAAAATCACTCCATTATATAATCTCCATTTTACCAGCACTTGCATAGTTCAACTCTAATTACTTGCCACATTTTTTTTATTGTTGTTATTGTTCTTGTTTTTTTTGGGTCACACCTGATAGCACTCAAGGATTACTCCTGGCTCTGTGGTCATAAATTACTACTGACAGGCTCCAAGAACCATATGGGATACCAGGGCTCAAACCAGAGTTGACCTCATGCAAGGCAAAAGCCCTCTCCACTGTGCTGTTGCTCCTGCCCCATTATTTGCCACATTTTTTTAACTTTTCAAAACAATGTTTATGAAATGAAATGCATTCTTTAGAGAAAGTTATTCATATTAATCTTAAAATGTTTATCTGAATATATAGCTACATAAATGACTACAAATCCAAAACAAATCTGGTAAAAATGTTTAATACTCTTTTTTTTTTTTTTTTTTTTTTTGGTTTTTAG
>PVKC010008420.1:0-28109 GCA_004027635.1 Crocidura indochinensis | reverse complement strand
CATCAAGGTCAGTGAACCTAAGAATAAATTTATTGACTTGGAATAAATTTATTGACTTGGAATTCTGTGATAGCCTACATACTTTGTAAGAACATGGTAATGTGAAAAGGTCAATCATTATAATCCTTTTGATGGTATTATAACTTCATTTTTCTGTCTTAGTCATCGGTACTATCCTTTGCCCCCAAATCACACATTATTCAGAGAGATTGATATGCCAGTTATTCACTATAAATCTACCACCTGTAGGAAAATAGTTTCAAATATATTCTCTAAGTATACAGTTTTCAACTCACGTAGAAGTCTGAGGCTGTTTCAGGTAAACTTACCTCCATGTAGTAGTAGGAAACCTTATTCCTTCTATATTTTGTTCCTTCTAATGCCTCATTATTATAAATATTTAGTCAGACTTGGCTGAAAAGTTTTTGTGAAGAATGATTATACAGTTCTTAATTTCTAGATAAATTCTACAATAGATTTTGATCAGTGGTCCTCAAACTACGGCCCACAGGCCAAATACTGTAATTGTTCCCATTTTGTTTCTTCACTTCAAAATAAGATATATGCAGTGTACATAGGAATTTGTTCGTAGTTTTTGTTTTTACTATAGTCCGGCCTCCAACAATCTGAGGGACAGTGAACTAGCCCCGTTTAAAAAGTTTGAGAACCCCTGAAAAATTTTGATGATAATGGTCATGTTTGTTCTCATTCATTGATTGAAATAAGTTAAATGTTCATATTAAGTCCCTCACTTTCCAGGTTTTCCCAATAAAAATAATTATATGATGGACAACAAAAGATATTATTGTAGTTATGCTCACAACTATTTTCATGATTTAATATCTAATATTTTCATAATTGTCTCCCTGATGAGGTATACTATAACTTTACATGTAAACCTGCATAGTAAATCTAGCAGAACATAATCTTTCCCCAAAAAAAGTCAGGACTAATTTCTTCATAACTTTAGGTTTATTCAGTTCTATTTCTCTAGGTCTAATAGTCCTTGACTTTCTAGGTTTTCCCCATAAAAATTGTTATGGGATGGGAAAAAAGATCTTTTGTAGTTATGCCCCCACACATTCATATGATTTAATATCTTATAGTCTCATAATTTTCTCCTTGGTAAGATGTAATATAACTTTACATCTAAACTTGCATAGTAAATCTAAAAGAACATACCCCCAAAAGAAGCATGACTAATTTCTTCATAATATTAGGATTTATCAGTACTATTTCTTTCATAACTATTGAAGGTTTGACTTGAAATGCAGTTATTCTGAAGACTGATGCATCAGTATTTTAAGCATGCTAGAACTTAACCTGTAAATTCTATCAATGGAATGATTTTATCTATTGAATTCATAGCTATGCTCCTAGACACACAGTTTTTCTAATAGCAACCAGATGGTTCTACAACTTAAGAGTAGTTTGCTACACAATTCTGCATATAAAATGATTTATGTTTCTTGAGGTATTTTATGCATACAATATTACATACAGTGATCACATATCATTTATAAACTTTTATTTAATCAAAAATTTAATTGAGATACAGAATCTCAGCAATAAAAACCATAGTAAATATTGTTGTATTGTGTAATTAACATAAAAAGTAAAAATAAAGTTGTCTCTGAATATAAAATATGTAATTAAAATGTTGACACTTTAATATGTAAAACAGCTATTATTACTACATATAATTTATTTGATAAATGAAAGTTATTCTATTTAACTCTATGTTTCCACATTCTATCACAGTGAAATACTGTCAAACTTAACAGCTGCAATTTTAAAATACTTAGAATAACTTATTACCAGTTTTATTGCAAAAGGTCCCTGTACACATTTACATTAATTCTTGTACTGTAATAGACTTCTTGGCAACTCTTTCCATATGGAAACATTTATTATGAAATATAATAAACACATTCCCCCTGGATTTTAATTCTTTGTCACTGCTGGGTAGAAGCAATATATATCACTGAAACCTGTGAACATAAATTAATATCCACTATAAATAGAAAATATGATAAGTTAAAGTAATATGCAAGAATATTAAATACTGTTTTGCAAATAAAAATATTTTAAGTTAAAAATAATACTCAGTTATAAGATTCTAGTATGTTAGATTCAGGCTATGATCATGAAAGTGACTAAGAGAATACAGACAGCAATTGAAATGAGAAATTTATGGAAATAGTAGGTAATCATATCATTTGGAATAAAGACCATTAACATGGGTCAGATTCATACCACTAATGATTGATAATGAATAATGACAAGAACCTAGGTCAAATGATGTGAGACAAGTACCCTACCCAGTATGCTACCACTCCAGACCTATTTTATACTTCTTAAGATTCATTATACTTGGGAGCCGGGAGGTGGCGCAGGAGGTAAGGTGCCTGCTGCCTTGCCTGCGCTAGCCTAGGACGGACCACGGTTCGATCCCCTGGTTCCCATATGGTCCCCCGTGCCTACCAGGAGCGACTTCTGAGTGCATAGCCAGGAGTAACCCCTAAGCGTCACTGGGTGTGGCCCAAAAACCAAAAAAAAAAAAGATTCATTATACTTTCAAAACTTCTCATAGAACTATTTTCATCGCTAATGACTTCCATAAACTCTAGTAGGTCTGTATTCCTGAGTCTTTATTATCATTTTTTGTAGAGTTTTATTGGCTTTTCATATCATTAGTTCTCTATAACTATTTGATCATTCTTAGTCATCTATTTATTTGCCTGTGTGAATCCCATCCTTCTTACCTATTATAATACCAAGAGAAGCAGTGCCTGTCTCTGGTAACTGTTGAAACAGCAGAGAGGTAAAGGGTAGGATTGAGCTTTTGCAGAATGATATGCTGGCAATTTATCTGCTGAATATCAAGTTTCTTTATCTGTTCTAGTAGCCAGTGCTCCCACCCCAAACCACTCTGATCTTGGTCAATACAAGTAAATATTTCAATTTTAAAAATAAATTATCCAGATTTTTATACCCTATTTTTCATTATGATCAGGAAGATATAGTTCTAAGTAAGTCAATTTCATAATAAGGGTTTTTATTATATTTTGAATGAAATAAATTTCTGATTAAAGTCAGCACTTTAAAGAACCTTCCAATTCTGTATTGTATAATAACTCTTGTCTTTTAAATTCATGTTCTTTTAAGAATTTTGGCATAAATATGTAAGAAAAGGGTGATTTTCATATTTGGTAAAGTTTCAAGTCTTTTTAATTCTGCTCTTTCTGGGGCCAAAGCAGTGGTGCAAGCACTTGCCTTGCATTTGCCTTGCACGCACTAACCTAGGACAGACCGGGGTTAGATTCCACAGCATCCCATATGATCTCCCAAGCCAGAAGTGATTTCTGAGTGCATAGCCAGGCGTAACCCCTGAGCATCACTGGGAGTGGCCCAAAAACAAACAAAAATCAGCTCTTTCTCATTTCTGGGTATCCGTGAAGCCATATAATGTGTGATTTGTGGCCTTTTAAGTCAGATAAACCTCAGTTTAAATCTCAACATCATTGTCACAAATTGTATGACTATAAATGTTAAATTCTCCAAAATAGGTTCATTCCAAATGCTAAGGATTAGTTTGAATAAAAAAAATTGTGTAGTGATAATGTCACATTCTCAGCAACTGATAAGTTTGATTATCTCAATAAATGTACAGTTCTTGACTTCATATTTTCTTCATAAGCAAGATATCTCAGATGCTCTGAGTTTTTAATCACAACCCATTACAGTCATAGAACTTATAGAACTCCAGTGATAAAACTTTGTTATTCAGCTAGACTAGATGACTATTACTATATAAATCTATTCTCTCTCATTTGTAAAACCTATAAGTTAGAGATGCTTGTAGAGAGTGCAGATTTTGATCATCTATCATTGGGATTTGCATACTTCTTTCCATGATTCATGGTTGTATTTTAATGTTCTTTTTTTTTTCTTTTTTGATGTGAGGATACACACTTAGCTCAGAGATTACCCTTAGTTATATGCTGAGGGATCATTACTTCCAAAAGGGAAACTATATGAGACTCTGGAAATTAAACCTGCGTTAAACACATGCAAGTCAAGCACCTTACTGTTGTATGGTCTTTAAATAAACCCTTAACAGCATCAGTCAGATTGGTACACTCTTTTGGGATACTCTTTTGAATTTAATTACTTCCTTAATGTGTCTACCTCTATATAGATATCTTGAGGCACAGAGGACATTGATACCTAAATATAACTGTAGCATAATCCAGCCTATAGCATAGTATTTCTCATTTCCTATTATATTAAGTAATAGCACTAGGAAAATAATATTTCAATGTCTCATGCATCTACAACAGTGCTTTCACTAAAGAAATTATATAATTCTTTTGACTTTAGAATTTATTAAATGAGAAATATCTAATAAAACAATGTTTTAGTGCCTTTCAAAAACTAAGTTGGGAATATTTCCATAAAATTGCCAATTTTTCCTCGTGATATAATCTAAGTTGTTAATAACTTCTAAAATGTAAATTCTAGTAAAATCATATTTCTAGTGATAACTATAGTATTGAAAATATTTTATTTTTCTAGTTTATTCACATATGCACATATATGAGAATCATACTATTTAAATAATATAAGCTAAAGCTATCATTCTGTAGTTCATAAAAAATTTTAATAACACTTGTTCTTCATTGCTTCTTTGTAAAAATTGAAAAACTGCTGCATACTTGTTCTCATATGTAAATATGCTATTATACTTTGATAATTGTTCAAACAAATACTGCTTAAAATTTCTTATTCTCTGGCTGTACTGTTGCAAAATAACAAAAGGATTAAAGGCAAAACTAAAGCAAGAGTCCTTGGAAGAAAATATAAAAAAATAATATTCAAAGAAGAAATCAGTAAGCACTCATCAAAGGTGCCAGGCTTTCCTTTGCAATGTCATAATAAAATGCAATACTATAATTTAGGAAATCATTATTTATGTTTTGGGGGCTGCAAATGTATAGTATGCATGGCAACTTGCCTTGCATGCATCTAACTTGGGTTTAATATTCAGCCTCCCATAATTTCCTCTGAGTACCACCAGGTGTGATCCTTGAGAGAAGATCCAGAGTACCCTCTGAACATTCCCATGTGTGGCCCCCAAGCAAAAATATATAATGAATATAATGAACATTGTTTTTATAAATAATTCTTACTTTAAATAAAAAAATACCAAGGACCATATTTTATTTGATTATGCTTCACTGTATAAGATTCAATCGAGCTTTAAAAAATAAACTGTTTACTTGAATATTATTAATGTAGTTAAAAAATTCATTATAAACCTAATATCTGCTCTTCCTTTTTTTTTTTTTTGAAGATCCTTTGGGTTCTCTCACTTGTCCTTTCCCATCCTTATAAAGAAAGAAAAAAACCAGTTAATATTTCACATGTTAGTGAATGGTTTATGATTCCCTGTAGCTTGTTCCCATCACCTCCAGTAGGATCAAGGTTAAAGATTCAGACTATGTGTGTTGTTCAGTTTGAACAACAACTACTCCATAGTCTTCAAACTTTCATTGACTCTCCATTAAACTAACATATGTCCTGACCAAAAGGAGATGTGATTTAGGACTGTCTCCACTAATGAAAACACAGTGTAACAACTCTGACCTGCAGATGGGTCGGGAACACTTTGATTTCTACCTGTCAGGAAAGCCACAATATGCATGATCATAATTCTCCCAAGACAGAAACTAGATTCTTTGACTGTGCTAATCCAGGCTTTTCCAAAAGCTCAAGGTGGTTTTTTTTTTTTCATGAATTCACCTAAAGTATAAATTATGTGTGTGATCCTATGAAAGCTTTAAATAAAAACACATAGGTTGTTTTGGAGAGATGGAAAAGATCAAATTATCACTAAGGAAACAACAGGTTTAAGAAAGAAGATGGAGTAGTCATGTCAGATCCTACATTCTAAGGAATGTATTTGAAAATGTCCCTATTGAAATTGGTATTAATGAGCCAACTCCTGAATCTGGGTTCATATCTTACCATTTTTTGTCTTTTATTCAAAGATCGTCAATCCCATATCAAAGTCTTTACTTATATCCACTCCACAGAGAGGACAACATAGGAAAGCATAATCTGAAAAATTTGTGTAAATCAAGGAGTTCTTACAGATCTTAATATATAAAAAATTATGAACATTTTAAATAATTATTGTATCTGGACTCACAGTTTCTTAGAGATATATAAAAATTTATCTGAAGAACTCAGATACTCTTCACTAGTTTGTATCTCCTATTATCAGTTTCTATAAATGATTAAAATCACAATCACATTCATAGGTACTCTAGTATATTCATTGTAATGTTAGTGACTAAAGTGAAGCTAAAACCAGAAAGATTAATAGTATTTAAGATAAATTTCATCAATGAGGAGATAAATTTGAACAACAAAAAAAAAAACAATCTATCATCACCATGTGCAATGATATTCCCATATTTATAGTTGAGGTTATGTGCAAAATCAGATTTGGTAGTAGATGAATATTGTATGACATAACAGATAGGAATAGTTTACTTTTTTTTGTGGTTTTTTGGTAACACCCGGCAGTGCTCAGGGGTTACTCCTGGCTCCATGCTCAGAAATTGCTCCTGGCAAGCACGGGGGACCATATGGGGCACCAGGATTCGAACCGATGACCTTTTGCATGAAAGGCAAATGCCTTACCTCCATGCTATCTCCCGGGCCCAGTGGAATAGTTTACTTCTTAATGCAAGACATTATCTTTTATTCTTTGGTCAGTTCTTTACTGCAAGTCTTTACCAGTACTTATGAGAAACTCTTCTTTCTATAGAGAAAGCAACTCTTAAACCAATTCAAATATTGAATATGATTACTTTTTACACATTTATATAAAAGATACATTTAGTTAGTGATTTGGAAAGAATCATCGGGTTGGAAACCATGGGATTGGAAAGAATTTGACAACTTCAGAGATTCAGAGGTCTAAATATGATCATAGGTACAAAAAACAAAACATCTCTTTGATACAGTTCCAGTAATTCAAGTTATTCTGGGAATTCAATGTAAATTATTTTGCACTCAGAACACAAAAATGTTGAAAGTAGGGATGGTTTTTATTTATTTATTTATTTATTTGATATTTTTAGAGGTGCTCAAGGACTATTCTCAGTAGAACTTATATAATGCATGTATGTAGTCATCTGGGCAATTCTCCTATGGAGTTTTTATTCTTTTACTTATTTTAAGAGGGGTGATGGAAGTCTGATAGGGATTAATTCAAGACATCATATAGGCAAAGCATAACAATAACACTGTTCTTCTTCCCCTAGCAGGTTCTTATTTTTGAAATGATGTGTTATAATATATCCTAAATAGAAAAAAAAGCCTGACTTTAGACAATGTATAGGAAGCTGGAGTGTTATAAGTGATAAGTGAAATAAGCCATTGAGATAAATACTGTATAATTTCACCTGTATATGGCATCTAAAATATTCAGATTCACAGAAGCAGAAAGCAGAATTATAATTCCAATGGATGGGGGTTTGGAAATGATAGTCAGAAGTTACTCAAAATAAAGGGATTTAATAGCTGGCTATTAATATATGTAGTAAACCATAAATATATGAAGAATTAGATATTTTAAAGAGTTTTATGATAAATACACTATAGTTATGTTTTTATTAAAGCACTAAATTGCACTCACTGCAACTCTTTTTTTCAGTTTAAAATTGCAATAATGAAGAAAACAAAAGGAAAGATTAAAATATTATGTCTTTTATACACCATAATAAAAAGCCACAAAAATAGACATTTTAGGTTTTAAATTTTTATACTATTAACATCTATATTTGATGAAGAAAAATGATCCTAAGAGACCTCTCTTTGTAAGTGCAAAAAGTATTTCAGTGGAATAAAATTAAGGGATAGGAATAAGGAGAAGAGGTTTCAAAAATGTAAATGCTGAGACCCAATGAGAGAAGATATATAGATATTGTGCATATTTTATTAAGGCATCTGTGTTTATTTTTATATGATGTGATTATTTAATGCCTCTCTGGACTTTACAGTTTGATTTAATTTTTTCAGGTTTGATAGCAGGAATAAATTAATAATAGTGATGTAATGAGTCAATGTGGCATTATTCAAATAGTGTGAGTTACTGATATTTTGAACTATTTCAGCATCATCCTATATTCACTCAATAATATTTTTACCTTCAAATTTAAGATTAATTTTTTATTCATTAAGATTAAATTTAAAAGAATAGAATGGATACCTCCTTGAAAAGGGTTTGTATGATGTAAATATTAATCTTATGCATTCTTCTTTTTTATTATGTCTGTTTAATTAAAATCTACAAAAGCAACCACCACCATTAGTATGATTATTTATTTTTAAGGTTTTGGGCTTAATAAATTTAGTACAATATACATTTTCCAATAGAGAAGGAATGCATGAATATAACAGAGTTAATTTTAATAAGTATATCAAATGCACCTTTAATAAATATCTTGGAATAATCTCAGAAAATGGTTGTTATTTATTTTATTTTACACCAGGATTACCAAAACTGTGTTTTCCCCCCTTTTTCTTCCCTTAGATGTACATCCAGACCACAACACTTACTGTCTCCATGAGTTTAAGTGCTTCAGTATCTCTGGGCATGCTCTATATGCCCAAGGTTTATATAATAATTTTTCATCCAGAGCAAAACGTTCAAAAACGCAAGAGGAGTTTCAAGGCTGTGGTGACAGCAGCCACCATGCAAAGTAAATTGATCCAAAAAGGAAATGACAGACCAAATGGCGAGGTGAAAAGTGAACTCTGTGAGAGTCTTGAAACCAACAGTAAGTCATCAGTAGACTTTCCGATGGTCAAGAGCGGGAGCACATCATGATTGATGTACGTTGAACATTCTTCTATTAGTCTTGGGGACTAAGCTACAAGCTTTTTAGGGAAATTACAGTATTACCACACAATGAGATCATCACAGCAGTTAAAAAATTAACTGCTTTGAAATCAATGAGTGATTTCATGATTTGTGGCTCTATCTCAGCACACAGACATGCAAATATAATGCCTTTTATGTAATGATATGTTAAGGATTCTTTTTGTAAGACATTATAGATTTTGAAGTGTGGAAATATTTTTCATTATAAAATTGTTTCTTAGTCCTTAAGAAAAATTATTCAATCATTCTTAATTTAATTTGGGTTGTTTTTCATAAAATTAATGTTTCCTCTGTGTGGAGCATGCTGCCATATATGTTATACAACTATGGAAGTTGTTTGATTAGTTAAAGGAATAAGGAAATTTGAAAGACCATATATTCTGTTAAGTCATAGTCAATGTCTGTTTCATTCATATCAATCCCTTCTTTTAGCTCCTATTGACTCCCATTATTAGAGACATTAATAAAATTAGAGTTCTTCTCTGAAACCTCACAACCTTGAAACTAGGATCCTCTCATAACCACCGATTCACTTTTCCTTTTCTTTTGTATCTTCCTTTTCATTATAATCATCCTTGAAGATGAAAATGGTCATTGTACAATATTATTAACAAAATCCAGTAGAATTTAATTCTATTCAACAATATAGATGAACTGATCTAACAAAATTGAACTGTTGTTGTATTTATGAAAGTTTGTGTAATAAGTTGAAGATTTATAATACCACAAGTCTAATATATTTAAATACAAGATATGTATTAAGTTCTGTCTATGATAAAAATGAAAAAACAAACAAACAAACTAGGTGTTTGCAACAACTAGGTGTTTCCAACTTCGGAACACAAAATATTGGTGTTTAGTAGACATAATAACTTACTTATGATAAAATCATTATACTATTGAATAACTATTCTCTTCTAGTCTCATTCAATTGGCAGGATGTATCCCCTATATTTTTCACGTTTGACACAAAATGCAAAAAGAATGAATTTATTTATCCTCTATAATTATAATTTATATTCCTAATTGGATTAACAAGCTTTAATTTATATGAATATTTTAATATGGACATTATTCACTCTAATACTCCATATACAAAATATTCTTAGATGATATATATTTATTAATAAAATTTATACCATCAATTGCTACTATGCCTCTTGTTATTGTTGGTCCCTGGAAAAAATTACATTCTTGTTTACTAATATCAAATTTAATGGCTGTGGAAAAGGTTTAAGAATTCTACCAACTATTCCCATTTATTCATCATCTTTCTGTAAATATGAAATCTTGAGAAACTTCTAGGTAAAGGCATTTTAAGTGAGGTTTAGTAACAAATCATTGTGATTGTCTCTGATTATAGGCAGGCAATTTGCTAATCATGGACTTATTTGTGTTCTTACCAAAATATATACACTACCTACAATCAGTAACATCATAATAAAATTCTTATAATTTAAGGGTAGAAATTTATCTGTGGGCTCATAAAAACTGAGAATTAAATTAGGAAAATATGTTTATATATAAATTTTTCTAACAGGTCCAAGTTAAAAATATAGAATTAAATTCCTTAAGGTATGTTAATGAAAAATTGATAACACAGCTGTGCAGTTGATAGTTTGTCTTCTTTCTTTAATTTTTGAACCTGATGTGGAGTATGAAAATAAATGTATTATTTCTGCATTCAAATATTGACTTTATATAGGCATGTTCATCACTAACTACTATAAAAAAACTATCTCAATTACCTCATATAGATAGTGTTGATTGATCTGCTGTGTAAGGCTCCTATGATAAAAATTAATGCAAGAGAGTTTCACCCAGAACAAATTCCTCCTTGCCACTGTTTTTATATTAACTAAATCATCAGTTTCATGAACACTTTCTAGCCAGAGGGAAAAATATTAATGTTACTTTCCGTTTGTAAGTTATAGTTTCAATTCTCATTAAAAGTCTACCATGTTTTCCATCACTGAACTCATTTCTAAGACTTTAACAAAGTGAACTAGGAAAATTTAATTAACTATAAAGACCTTAAGAATGTAATGATTATTGAAGATGAGCTCATCAACTTTGCTTCCTCTGAACTAATATCTTCTATTATATTCTTAAATATTCTTTTGGGTTTTATATCTCATTTCAATCATAAGCATTCTTTCATGCTATGCCCAAATATTATAAACATTGCTTATACTTTTGGTGATTATTGAAAATATTGGATAAGAAAGGAAGTTGTGCATATATTTATGGATTTTTTTCTAACTTTTTCATCTTACTTGTAAAAGTTTATATGAAAATTATCCTCAAAAGTAGTTGAAATCACACTTAATTTGCTTAGAGAACTTTAGAGACAACAGTAAATTAGAATATAGTTATATATAATGCATAACTAATAACAAATTAGAATTAGAAAAAGTAAAATGGGTTTTAAAATTATTGTTTTACATCATATTAAACCAAATGTAAACAATATCTTAGCCTATAGGAGTATAAGTAAAAAGTAGTTTCTGTATCGGTTCTCTTAGACAAAAGCTTAGATAATAGTCATTTCTCCACAGTCTGCTCTTTCCATCCATCAGAACATACCAATGTTATGAATTTGTATTTATAATTATTCAGGATTAAAATTTTATACATTTTATTTTCTAAAAGTCATTATTATTCTTCTTGTAGATTTAAATTAATGCTTCATTTTTATTCCTATCATCAATTTCTACTATAGAATTTAAAATGTATTACATGTTTGGTATAGTCTTCACATACTTCAATGTTTAAAATTATTTAACCAAAACTATAATACTATATACTGTTAATTTGTCTTCATTTGTCTTAACAGCCTCCTCTACCAAGACAACATATATCAGCTACAGCAATCATTCGATTTGAAACAGGGAAATGATACAGAATGAAGATATCTGGTGTGTGATCTTAAACAATGAACACCGCCAAACTCACTTTTGAAGAGCTCTGTAGACAACAATCAATCAACTCAATAGTCAATCTTGTAAGAAACAAAAAGTAGCCATGAGCCCAAATATCAATAACAGAGTGAAGAAAATGTTTTATCCACTACAACCAATAAGTGTCAAGCTAAAGTATTGCTTACTTATGAGCAGTTAAACACACACACACACAAACACAAACACACATACACAAACAAACACACACGGAAAACCAATGTTAGCTTGTGAAAAAAAAAAAAAGCTGTTGAAATAAAACCATGTCTGATGTTATTCTTGTAAGTATTTTTCTGTGATTGTGAGATTCCCGTTCCTGTCCCACATTGTTCAACTTGTATAAGACTCTAAGTCTGTTTCTTGTAATGGCTGACCAGATTGAAGCCTGGATTGTGCTAAAAATAAATGCAATGGTTGACGCATGCAAATTTTTATACAAATAATTTATTTCTAATAATAAAGGAATGTTTTGCAAATGTTGAGAGTTGTTTCGTTCCAGTTTTCAAACCTGAGGAAACTCATTCTAGTTGACACTTCAGTTTCTAGACTCACGCTGGAAAAACACTAGTATTCCAGGAAATACAATTGCCTCGAGGAATGTGTTTTTGTACATCGTGTATTTATGAAGAAGATTGTCATTTATTCCCATACGAAAAGGCATTATTTATCTAAGGCTTTGTAAATAGTTCAAAATTGAGGTGGTAGCTTTTCCTAGCAATTGTTTTTGATTTGAAGAATCAAGCAAATGGCTTGATGTAAATTGAGGCTAGTACTATTATTAGCATCTGATAAGTTATTGAAATTCTGGTCACTGAAAGTCTCTATTTTCTGAATCAAATCTTTTAAATAATAAAATGGTCCCAGATATATGCTATTAACCTTTTCTCACCTGGGCCTAGTTGCCAACTGAAATCAGTGAAGTAATGGCCCTTACCCAAGAGTTGCTCAAAGCACAAAAATAGCATATTTATTCCCTCCAGCATTACTAAAGAAAGCACAGTTCAGATAAAGTGTCAATGCTTTTTTATCTTCCAAATGAAAACATTCATCGGTTCATAGAACAGTATCATTAAAGAGAGAGGAAAAATGGGGAGCTTGTGTCATGCTAATAAACCAAGCTAGGCAGGACAAAAGGAGCCCATTAAAGGCTTTCACAACAGTTACCATTTTGTCTTGGACTGCTCTATTTTTAAACAAATCCAGACATCCATCAAGTCAATGGGTCTCTACAACTATTTTGTTAGTAAATGTTCTCTCTGCTGAGTTAACTTGGATGGCTCATTGAGCTTCTTATAGATATAAGGAGCTATCTGTACTCTGCAGTTTCATTCTAAGTATTGACAGTCACTTTATTTAATAGAGAGAATTGAAGTAACATAGTCTCCTTTAACATAGAGTAACTTTTCCTAGATACCTACATTGGAAGGAATCTCTGTGTAAAGGAAAGTATGTATTTATCTGCCTTTTGTTAGATTTCCTTTAAAAAAAGATAATTGTTTGTATATAATATTTAAAGGACAGATTTAGGCATTGTTCTCAATTTTTGAGATCTTTGAATCACTGATATATATATATATATATATATATATATATATATATTAAAACATATAATTTGATCCCAAATCAACCTCTAGGTGTGCCTTTCTAGGAAAACTTAGCTTATTTTCAAAAAGAATAAACTCATAAGCGCTTCTTTGCTACATTTTACTGTCTTTTAAGTCAGATTTATAGCATTACCAAGAAAAGTAATTTTAATTATATTTTAACTTATGTTGACAGTTTTCCTTTCTTTTTCCTGCCACACCAGGTGATATTCAGGGGTTACTCCTGGCTATGCAATCAGAAATTGCTCCTGGCTTGGTGGATCATATGGGATGCCGTGGATTGAACAGCAGTCCATCCTAGGCTAGCACTGGCAAGGCAGGTGCCTTCGTGACACCTCCAGCCCCATCAGTTTTCTTTATAATAGAGATTATTAGTGATTTTCAAGAATTTTTTTAAGACTTGACTTTATTAATTATCCACATTTCTAGCTGAGAAAAAAAAAGATTACTTTTTATGTTCTATATATCATTCAGACAGCAAAATTCAAGTATAGTTTTTGTTTTTGTTTTGGTCACACCATATGGCACTCAGGGGTTACTCATGGCTCTGTGCTCAGAAATCACTCCTGGCTTGGGGGACCCTATGGGATGCCAGGAACAGAACCTGCATCAGTCCTGGGTCAGCCACGTGCAAGGCAAATGCCCTATCACTGTGCTACCACTCTAGCTCCATAGCTTTTGTTTTTTATTGATTGACTCTAGTCAGGGTGAGTGCAACAGGTGATAATTAGAGCAAAGCTACCTGAAGGAAAAAACAGATCGCTGTTGTTGTTGTTGTTGTTGTTGTTGTTACTTTTAACTTTTATTTCATTAATTTGCAAAACACAAAAACATAAGCTTAATTTATGGTATTTCAAAATTGGGGTTTTTTTCTACTTTAAACTTACCAATGAGTTATTTTTCCTAAGTACTTTTTTTAATAGATTTTTTATTTTTAGTGTTCTGCAAAATCTTATTTAACACATAATAGAACTGAATAGTAGTGCTCTTGTGTTTATTTATGCCAGTCATCCTTTCCAAAATCTAAGTAGAAAACATTCTTCTGGAGGAAGCTATCACCTTTCCCCCATAGTAGGAGAGTGTCCTCAACCCTTAAAATAGAAGCTAGAGAATTCTACTGTGGTCATATTCTCAGGGATTTTGCAGAGGGCTTAGGAGGTTGTCCTATAGGCTGGGTCAAAGTAGGGAGGCATCCTATAAGAAGAAGGATTTAGCATGTGTTAGCAGTGATTTTTAAATCCCATGCTTTAAAGTGCAATGCCTGTGTGCTATAGATAAGCAAATGCAAAGGTGCGTAGAAAAAATATATTATATTCTTTGGAATCAACCTTGTGTTTTATTCTGGATAAGAAATGTCACATCTAATCTCAGCATGCCAAATGGAATGCTAAATATGTGGCCCAAAGTAATATTATCAGTAAATGTCACTAGTAGACAAAGAGGTATATATTAGTATGACCTTGATACAAAGTGACCTCAATTAAAAAATAAATTTCAACTTATACTCCTTCTGTTTAAAAAAAAAACCTAAATCAATTATGGCTGATTTGTCTCAGACTAATTTTCATTTTGAGGAAAACTGCTTAATTTAAAAGTGGATGATTTTCTTTGGAAAATGAACAGGAAATAAGTGTCCTACATAATTTTTAACGTATTGTAACAATTTTTTACAGGAAAATTGGCATTTCAAATGAGTATATTCTTATTAGAAAACTGTTGCTAGTGGAAAACCAAAGCAGTGCTCCAAATCCAAGGGGCCACTTTGTGATAATTTGGGGCTATGTGGTCTGGACAGTTCAATACAAGGGATACAGCACTTTTTAAACCTTTTGCTTCCAGGGTACACAAGGGACAAACCTAGGTGCTGGGGGATTCTAGAAGTACAATCAACAGTTCTGGAGTTGGAACTTTGTGGAACCAGGGTTTGAACTTAGTTCCTGAACATTGACTATATGTCCAGTTCAGGTTTTAATATTTTAAAATTACATATGTATTTCAGGGCTAGAGTGATTATACAATAGGTAGGGCACTTGCCTTGTAAGTGACTGGCCCAGGTTAGGTTGGATTCCCAACACCCTGTAGAGTCCTCTGAGCATTGTCAGGAGTGCACACCCAGGAGTAAGCTCTGAGTAGACAGATGTGACCCAGAAATCAAAATGAAATAATTATGTGTTGCATGAAATATTATTGAAACCAGGAATTTGTTCCATATGTATCTCCCCTCCCCACAGTAAATCTTTCTATTATACACCAAATACATTGTTGAGTAAATAGTTACAATTTCCTAAACCATATTATCCATCACTGATATTTAGTCAGTATTTTTGAAAAAAAAATAAATGACTAAGAATCTATTATGTAAGCTTTTCCATTTTTCTCATTTTATTTCATCTTATAGAATGACATTAATTTCATCTATCTTTTAAGATAGAATAGCTAAAAATAATAAAGAGATTCATAAAACGATGAGTGGGTTTAACAATTTGATATATACAATATCAAATTTTACTTTGAATATATACAAATAATAAATATAATAAGCCAACAATCACATGACAAAATTTTTGAGATAAAGATCTGATTGAATTATTTTCTATCTTTTGCTTTTCTGTTTTAGTAATATATAATAATCATTAAAATGGTATTTTTTGCTTTTATTATGTATTTCCTTTAATAAACATATAAATAGAAAATTTTGAATATGTTTGATAAAATGAACTTTTTACAAAATTATGTCGAGTATCTGAAATTTGCTGTTAGTTACTTTTTCAAAGTGTCCTGCTAGAGATAGTCACAAGAATAATAGTTTTTTTTTGTTTTTGGGCCACACCCGGCAGTGCTCAGGGGTTACTCCTAGCTGTCTGCTCAGAAGTAGCTCCTGGCAGGCACGGGGAACCATATGGGACACCGGGATTCGAACCAACCACCTTTGGTCCTGGATTGGCTGCTTGCAAGGCAAACACCACTGTGCTATCTCTCCAGGCAATAGTTATTTTTAATATATATAATTATATATATATATTGACTTCTCTACTTTTGTCAAATATTTTGTAGTATAACCTTTAGTGATGTTATTATAGGATATCATTGTTGTACTTTTACTTTGACCATTAGTATATTCAGAATATTTTTCTCTCTTAAATTTAATAGATTTTCATGTAAAATCATGTCCAATAATTTTATTTACATATATTTTAAGAGTGATAAAAATGATGAAAATAAAGTTGTGCTATGATATATGTTTTTAATTGCCAACTGCTTAATTAAGTAGTTTGGTAAAGAAATCTTTGATAAATGTGTTATAAAGTTATGAAACAAGCCCAGGCAATGATTGGGGTTAATGAATATGTAATGATTGCTTATGAAATGACTTGAGTGGAAGACAGAAATGATATTATAAAATTAGGAAAGATAAATATTTGGTGTGGTTTTCTGATTTTAAAGTTAGCATATGAAACAGCTTAATAACTAAATTCTCTTAAATATAATTTTTTGAACAAATGCTAGCCTTCAGAAATAATAGAAACTAAGTATTAAGGAATAAATCTTGAAAGAGTTCAAATATAATGATCATAACTAAAAGAGTATTTTTCGGTCTGGAGCGATGGTGCAGAACGGTAAGGCATCTATCTGCCTTGCAGGTGGCATCCATATGGTCCCCCAAGCCAGGAGCGATTTCTGAATACATAGCCAGGAGTAATCCCAAGCATCACTGGGTGTGGCCCAAAAATAACAAACAACAAAAAGGATTTTTCAACTTTATTTTCTAATGAAGGGAATAAGATGCTAAGAGAAGTACAAAATACATTTAAGTAGCTTATATTATTAATATGTATATATGCATACCAACTGGGACATTTCATATGTGCATTTATACTAAAGTAGATTAGAGGATTGTTAAACTAATTTATGTATTACACTGAAATAAAGTATGAACTTCGAATGTACCTTTTCCATTGACCAGATTTTATCCAATTCTACTGGATAAATAACAATGTAAGCCTGTATATATGTTAGAAAATAGTTCAAAATTCAAATCCAGCACATTACTAGAAGAATAAATATTCAGCTCATATTTTTGGTGACTAATGTGACCCTGTAGGAGGACACATGTCTTTCATATGTCAGAATCTGGGTTTGATCCATGACACTGATAAAAAAATCAATACATAAAAATATCTTCGAGGTATGAATATTTCTTTTGTTGCCTGAGGCTTTTATTCTTTTTATATACAATATCCAATATTACTCTGAATATATACAAATAATAAATATAACAAATAAGCCAAAAATAAGATGAAAAAATTTTGGGATAAAAATCTGATTGAATTATTCTTTTCTATCTTTTGCTTTTTGTTATTTTGTTGTGGTATTTTTATTTCTGGGATTTTAGGACCACATGTGCTTGTGTGCTCAGGGTACAAAGGCAGTGCTGGGAGACCATATGAGGTGAGTGGAATTGAAGCTGAGTCAGTTGTGCTCAAGGCAAATGCTTTACCCATTTGATATCTCTCCAGCACTCCATCAATATACTTTATTACATATGTAACGCAGATGATGGACTGAGTAAGATGAAATGTTACATAAACATAAATAAACATGTAACTGCCTTAAGCTAACATTATCATCTCTGGCAGTTCCACAAAAAATATCCTTAGAAATGTAATATTTTCTCTTAATCACATAGGCTATAAACACTCCATAAAAGTGTATTTCTTCTTTTTTTGTCACCTAGGTGCTGTCATCTCTAAGGGTTATTTTGTGTCTCTTTCTTTGTAGAATTACCTTTAAAAAGTGGGAATAGCCTTTTCAGAGTGAAATCTAAAAAAATGGATATATTTTATATTTCAATTGTACATTCTATTTGTCACTAGCTCTTAACTTATTTTGTGTCTCTTTCTTTGTAGAATTACCTTTAAAAAGTGGGAATAGCCTTTTCAGAGTGAAATCTAAAAAAATGGATATATTTTATATTTCAATTGTACATTCTATTTGTCACTAGCTCTTAACTGGTTCATTCCACAAACAATTGTCTGGAATTCTACCACTGGCATCTTCCAAGTACAGATCCAAGAATACAGCTTTCTCAAGCACAGAGTAGGAATGTAAGGGAACATATAAAACAAATAGAGCTCTATTTTTTTTTTCAGAAATACACAGAATTTTGGAACCTCCACCTATGCCACACATCTTTTTGACACCTTAAGCTCTGTTGAGCAGAATAAATGTGTCTGAAACCAGATGCTATCTGATGTGCCCCATATTTTCTGAGTGCACTGTCAGTAGGATTGGCACTCAAGGGTCACTTTTAAGATATTTACTTCTCCCCTGAAAGAAAGATAGGCAGCCTGTAAGAGGAAAATATCAAATAATTGAAATGAACTTAATTGACCATTCAACTCTGTGTATGTTTTAGTTAGATACTCTGAGAAGCTAAACAGATGGGAACCAGAGAGATAGGATGGAGGTAAGGCATTTGCCTTTCATGCAGAAGGTCAGTGGTTTGAATCCCGGCATCCCATATGGTCCCCTGAGCCTGCCAGGAGCAATTTCTGAACATAGAACTAGGAGTAACCCTGAGCGATGCCGGGTGTAACCCAAAAACAAAAAACAAAAACAACAACAAAAAAGATAAACAGAGAAAGAAAATAGAAAATATATTAGGAAGTAGTCTTTGTAAACAGGAGAATTGATATTTTAAGTAGAATTGCTAAGATGACATTTAATTAAATACCTGAAGATAATAAGAGATTGAGGAACCAGAGGGCAGTGCAACCGGTAGGGCACTTGCCTTCAAGTGGCTGGCCCAATTTTGATTTCCTGTTCCTTGCAGCCCAGATAGCCCCCCAAACTCTGTAAAGAATAATCACTTCACACAGATCCAGGAGTCATCCCAGATTGCTAACAAATAACAGTGAGATTTTGAGATGATCCCTAAGGATCATGAATTGGGCTATATGATATATAATATATGATCATGAATTAAGACAAGAAAATAGTGGTTGTGCTTTGACAGAAGATTCTTTTGATTTGCTGATAGATGAGCTATATTAAGAGCAACAGGTTATTAACTGAGACACTGAATAGATAGGCTTGAAATATACTGTGTGAAGGAGATCAGAAGAAAAAATTAAGATAAGTATATTTTCTGATAAAATATGAATGTGTAGTATCCATTGCAAATTTAAGTTCCCTAATTTTATTTTTTTTAAGATAAAAAGATCATGGGGCCCGGGAGATTGCATGGAGGGAAGGCGTTTGCCTTTCATGCAAAAGGTCATCAGTTTGAATCCCGGTGCCCCATATGGTCCCCCGTGCCTGCCAGGAGCAATTTCTGAGCATGGAGCCAGGAGTAACCCCTGAGCACTGCCGGTTGTGACCCTAAAAAGATCATCAATTGGAAATACTCTAGAATTTGCTTGAGATGTCATCTATCCTTTATCTACTCTCTCGGGTAATTCTATTTTTTCTTTTTATGAATCCCTTGAAAGATCCTGAAAAATAGGGATTGCTAACTTGTTCAGTATATGATGTATGAACCCCTTATTTCTTTTTTTCCTCATTTCTTTTCTTTTTTGGGGGGCAGTCATACCCGGTGATGCTCAGGAGTTACTCCTGGCTATGAGCTCAGAAATAACTCCTGACTTGGGGGACCATACAGGACGCTGGGGATTGAACCAGGTCTGTCCTGGATCTGCCTCCTGCAAGGCAAATGCCCTACCGCTGTGCTATCGCTCTGGCCCCTCATTTCTTTTCAATTTTGTATTTGAACATACAATCCATGTGTATTATGTTGTATCATCATAAAATGACAAGTTTATGTGTGATTGGGTTAAGATATACGGTGTTTAAACACCAGTTCCTTCACCAGTATCTATTTCCTTTACCAGTCTGCTCCCCTATTTGCCTCCCACGCACAAGTCTGGTTCAATGGAAGGATAATTTTTAAAAATTTTGTTCTGTAGTTTACAGTATTATTACTGATGGGTTTCATATGTGATGATTTACTACCTCTCAGCATCACCCAGGCAAATCTTGAGCTGGTAGACAGACAGACAGACTGATCAGACAGACAGACAGACAGACAGACAGACAGACAGACAGACAGACAGATAGATAGATAGATAGATAGATAGATAGATAGATAGATAGATAGAGACAGATATCTACATATATTTCTTCCTATCTTTCCCCCCCAGCAGTTGTCTACCCTCATGAGGTTTATTCCAGCTGGATTTTTTTTTTTTTTTGGTTTTTGGGTCATACCTATTGATGCACAGGGTTTCTGAGTAATTTTTTTCTTATATCTATTCTAGGAAAATTATTCTTTGTCTCCAATTGTCAACTGCCTCCAAGAAAGGCAGTTGCCTTCTCAAGAAATATTACTATCTACATAAAATTTGGAATAAGTAAATAAAGGGGAAATTGTCTCTGGTCTTAAATATTAAAAGGCTACAATTACTTTGGATATTTTATTTTCTAGTTTATAAATACCCTATGTCTGAAGGACTTAACTTATATTTATTTATTTATTTTTGTTTTTTGGAGGCCACACCTGGCAGTGCTCAGGGGTTACTCTTGGCCCTGCACTCAGAAATTGCTCCTTGCAGGATTTGGGGACCATATGTGATGCTGGAAATAGAACTCAGGTTCATCCTGGGTGGGCCACATGCAAGGCCCTACCGCTGTGCTATTTCTCCAGCCCTGAAGACTTAACTTTTATTTTTTGACTCATTATTCAATTTTTTAAATAGAACATATAAAAATCATATTTTTCCTGATGATGAAGAATTTACTAGTTGTAAGATATATAGTTTTTATTATTAAAATAATTATAATAAGTCCATAATTTTAAGATTATGAAGATTTCACATTAGGTAGCTCACTAAATGCTACTCTAGAAAACATCATGAAATAGTCATGTGGGCTAGCTATTGTTTTTTATTTAATTTTTTTTATGGAGTAATGAAATAGAGACTACACTTTAATTAGAAAACATTCTGGAAACAGATAATGGCATCTATACCTAGTATAAAAGTGTAGATTTTCTAAAAGTCTATAGTATCAGACAGAAAACGATAGCTAGTAGGTCAAGGTTGTATAGGAGTCCAATTAAAATTAGACAAATATCTATGAAGAAATTTGATTTGGTTTCTGATAACAATGTCAAAAATTGCATTCTATTTTACAGAATGTAGCTTTTTGTAATATAGTTAGGGGAAGGAATATTTCTAAAATAAATATAAAATACCATTTTTATTTTATTAAAATTTTTATTGTATTCTCTGGTATCTATAAAGTATGATAGTTTATTTTTGTGTGAAGTGAAGAAATTTTCTTAAGAGGATAGAGAAAATGAAGTAAACACATGTAAGACAAAAAAAAAAAGACTTCTCTAGAGGACAGAGTCCATGAAGTAAAGAAATTGCATAATCTTCTTATATATTAAAAGTTATCCATGTATTTGACAATACCAGACATAGATTATAGGCTTTTCTCCTTCAACATTTATATTATTTAATTTGTAACCAAATACTATGAACAATATCATAACAAAACTCAAAACACTTTACAAATTTATTTATAAGCTAACACTACATATTTGCAAGTCAACCATTTTTTTTTAAATTTGCTGTAAGTTTACTCAATTATTTTTTGAAAATTTGTTCTTGCTGTGCCTTTAGGAAGACTTTATTTTGTGGACAATTTCTTAGGTAACCAGTCCAGAATATCCTTTATTAGGTATATACATTATAATTATCATTATATTTTCCAAACGGAGAGTTCAGTGTTGAAGATTACTCAAGTTCACTGTCAAATTATCCACTACTTTAATAGACAAACAATTCAGTCTCTTAGACCATGATTACACTAGTCATCATCAACCTGCTTTTACATCATTATTTCCTAATGTCTAGTAACTGTGTTTACATCTTAGAAAAGTTTTTAATGAAGGATTTTTATGTTCTTTATAATGGCAGATGAGGAAGGAATTGTCATGAACTTGCTGGCAGGTCAAAAGAAAAAACTAATATATTCTGATACTCTATTTACCATTTTCAGTGCTGCTTTACTGAATCCAAAGATCAATTTAATATAAGTTTGTGTGTGGGTGTATAATTGTGAGTTTAACAGCTGTAACTGAGTCCTATTCAGTCTTTCAACCTCACTAGTGCCCACAGCATTATTTTACACACACACACACACACACACACACACACACACACACACACACACACACGCATGCACACATCCCATTTGTGATTATTTTAGTAGCAAATTATCAAACCACATTTGAGTTATGCAAAACAAACATTTCAAACATTAAAAAATTATTTCATCTAAGCATTCAGTCTAGCTCAGTTTTGAGAATAGGTATATTTCATCAGCAAGGATCTGGGATCTTTAATGAGGCTTCGAGCTGGTGAATGGACCAGCACAAAGAAGAATTTATGTGATAGGCCTTAAAAGATATAGAAAAGCTATAATCATCTATTATTGCAAAAGCCTCACTTTTTACCAAGTATCTTAAGACTAGCTTACATTGTAGAATTTTGAATAAATAGTGATAGCTGTACTCTATTGAGGTAGTTTTTACTAGAAATAAGAGAAGAATTTTTTACATTTAGTAATTTAATTTCTAACTATATTGACTGCATTGTATTCAAATTTAATTACCATACTTATAATCTTTGCCTAGAAAATTTGAATATGATATATTTTAAATGAATAATAAAGAGAAAAAATGCCTTTATAGTATATTCATTATTGCTATTGACTTTAGAAAGTTTCAAATATATTAAAATATATTTAAATGAATTTTCACCATTAACGCATACTAATGATTTCTTCTTTCAATAATTATATGTTCTGAAAATAGCAATAAATTCAGGATGAGGTGACTCATGCAGAATTAAGCTAAATAAATATTTAAAACTGTTTTCAACATGCAAGAATGTCAAAATCCAGATGTATAGAAGCACTGAAATATTTAATGTATTTGTTTAGAGGTTAAGCATAGGTAACTTAGCAATCTCACATCCCTACATTATTAATTTTATAAATCCTGTTATTGAGTGAGTAAATTCCATTTATTATCACATAGAATATACATACCGCCATGAAAAATTAAAAAGCAAATATTGAGAGTATGTTGTAAAATATTATAATTTTAAGACTTAGTGAGTATGGCATGGTCCTCTACTTATTAAATTGAATGGAACATGTTTTAAAGCATAAAGCTATTCAAAATAGAGGCATTATCAGTAAATGGCTTTATTTTATAAATTAAATAGATATTGTTTATAATTATATGTGGGTATCTTGTCTTTTGTAAGACAATCAAAAAGTCAATAGAGAGTTCACATTTCATAAATATTTTTATATTTTGTGGGGGAGGAGAGGGACACCTTGAGCTGTTCAGGAGTAACTCTTGGTTTAGTATTCAGAATTACTACTGGAAGGGTTCAAGCAATTATATATATATAAAAAAAGCCAGAAATCAAACCCAGATCAGCTATATACAGAGCAGTTAACATACCTGCAGAATTGTAACTCCAGTATTGCTCACTTCTCTTTCTATCACACAAATATGTTGAGTGAGGTCATCATGTTCAGTAAAGAAAAAGCATTTATGTCCTAGAATATTTGGAGTTCTTAGTGTAGACTGGCTGAATATTAAACTTCACACTTGCATATCTAGACTAGATCTCTGTAACTGAAAATAAGAAAGAAGGAGCAGGAGGAAAAAAAGGAAGAAAGAGGAAAAGGAGAAATAAGAAAGGAAAAGGAGAAGGAAAGAACTAGATTTTTATAATTTTCTATAATCCATATACTTAAACAAATAAAGCCTATTTTAAGCCATAAATAAGTTTTGTTACCATACATACATTCAGGTGACTGCTAAAACCCAGTTCTGAGGGATAAATGCTAATGCAAACAAACAAAAAAAAAGAATATAGATTGATTTAAGAGCAAATTACCTGATACCAGTGAATTTATACAAAAAAGCATCTTACAACCAAGTTGGTGTTAAGGGTATGCATAAGATCTTTTGAGTAAGTAGATTTAAATAGATGAATGGGTAGTAGGTCAGGGGATTAAAAGTAGGGGATTTGCCTTGCAAGCAGCTGAAGCAGGACAGACAGACCTGGGTTCAATCCCTGGCATTCCATATGGTCCCCTAAAGCCAGGAGCGATTTCTGAGCACATAGCCAGCAGTAACCCCTGAGTGTCACAGAGTGTGGCCCAAAAACCAAAAAAGAAAAAAAAATAGTTTTCTTACCTTGAGATAGGTTTAGGTGGCATCAATGGTTTAATTAAATCCTGGATTATGAAGATCTATTTCTGTGAAATTTTGAGACAATATGGTTCAACAACATTCATCATTAATGAGGTCTGCTTAAAAACTTTCAGAAATATTTCTATATGAAAATTAGATATAAAGAAATATTTCTACATGGTTTGGTGCTTGCATATTTACATAGCCCCCATTCCTTTTATAATGGGATCTAATTTAACTTTAAACACGAAGTATGTTTTTTAAGATTAAAAAACAGGTCAAATGTCAAGGAAAAAGTTACTAGAATGATAGTATGGTACGTAATGCAATTTTTTTTCATGTAGTTGTTGAGGTTCAAACATCAGCACCCTCTAACCTTTCATAAGTGACCAATGAGTATAGCTCCAAAAGGAAGTTCTGAGTACTGCTGGAAGTGAACTGCTGTGTTACTGATCCTACCTACCTAATAATTACAATTATTGTACCACACCCTAGGGTGTGACCTGGTCATAGTATATTGGATTATTTCTTACTTGGTATTCTGCTCCCACCCTAGGGTGGTACCTGATTCTTGTCAATAAAAGGAAGGCTGGGGCTCATTCTTTGGTCTTCTTTCACTCCATTTTAGGAGCAGAAGCTTTTGTGATTTGAATTCCTTGCTTGAGCACTGAATTTCCTGAACTCATTCTTTTCAATGTGTTAATTATTCCCTGCGGATTTCTACAACTGGAACTGTTCCCCCTGACCTAATTGGACAGGGGAATGGGAACTGCCTTTCCTGTCTGGGAGCTCGGTGGGAATCAAACCTTAACCAATCTCCTAGAAAACGAGACATTTCAGTGAACTATATATCAAATAAACCAAAAGACCAAGGGTGGTGGGTTGAGATGTTATAGAAATATTATATAAAGAAAAAAAATGAGTCTCTAAAGCTTGCAAACTTGCACTGTCTTTTTTCTCTCCTCCTCATCTCTTCGTTTTTCTTCTACCAGAGTACTACAGAGTACAGTGGTTAGGGCACTTGCATTAAATGTGATCAACCAGGTTTGATCCTTGACACCCCAAAAGGACATCTATACCACATTAGTATTCTCTAATGCAGATCTAGGAAAAGCCCTTGAGCACTGCTGAGGGTGAACCCATGAAATAAAATAAAGTAAAATAAAAGACAATGCTTTAAATCATTTTTAGGCTTATGATGGGTTTAATTCAGTGTTTCTTTAAGGGTAATCAGTAAACAATTTATATTAATGATATTTTTAAAGTATAATGAAGATCCAGAATTAAATTAAATTAAATTAGAATTTAATTAAATTATGAGGACAACCCAGATCAACTGAATTAGAATTTCAGGGTTACAAAACTTGAGAATTTGTATTTTAGATGACCATAAATCAGAATCTGGAGCTCTGTGGATTTGAAAAACACCGAGTTAGGAAAATCTTGATCCTTTAAATGGCTATTGAAAGATAATGCATTTAAGTATGACTTTTGTTGTTGGATATTACAGTTTTTATTCCCACTTTTCACAGTTTTTTTGTATTGTGACAGGATTATTTAAAGGCATAGGAAGATTTAAACTGTCTATGAAGTTATATGAACTTTAAAGTACTCATGACCATTTACAGATTTCTATATGCTATCAAGATACTATATTTTCTTCTTTAATCTAAATGAAGTATTTGTCATATAACTGTGATTAATCATTTTTACTTAATAAATCCTAGGACCAAAATATATACTTCCTAGTCTTGGAGCTATAGAAGACTTTTTTCTACTCTTATGCAACCCAAACCCCCAATGGGGAAAAGCAGTAGAATTACATTTGAATATGCACACTACACATGCACTGATTACTAACGTTCATCCTCCAATCAATAATTGATCCTGCATCTATTATTGTATTGTGGGTTCCTGGGGAGTAAATAGGGCATGCGAAAATTTTGTTAAATTCCAAATATTGCCTAAGCAGTAATATATAAGAAATACATTTGTGGATATTACATATGATTTTAAATAATTCTAAAATATTGGCCTGTATGCAAACCTAGCTTTAATTTTCTCTCTTGGTCTACATTACTACCTCGTGTTATCAATTCTTGTTTTTAAATGTAAACAAATTGCATTTGTGCATCAATAAAAAAATCTTATGTGTTCATGTGTTTTTTTATAGAACCTTACCTTTCCATGACAGAATATTTAAACAGAAGCATTCTCTATTCAGAAATTAGATCTTTATTAGTTGACTAGGAAGTAAATTATTTTTATTTTGAATAGTTGAATAAGTGTGTGTAATTTGACATGCTACCACTTTTCACTTCTCAAAAATATAATAATTATCTTTTTATTTCAGTGAAAGCAGTGCAATAACTTGGCATTAATGTAAGAATTGTCTTCAAAACATGTAAAGAAATGTTAACCACAAGGTATGAGAACTAAGCAAAATCTGTAGTTTTGCATGTGATCTCACAGCTAAAAAAAATTAAAATGAGTTATAATCAGTTGAATTTGAGTTGAAATAATCTGCACAAAATTATGAAGGAAGAAAGAAAAAATAACTCTGTTCTGAGTCAAAATGGCAAAGAGAAAAAGAAAAATAACTGTCTTTAATTGTTTGTCCTGGGGTGAAGGATCAATTTTTTGGAAGTTATCAAAATACATTTAAACAGACTTCTAGTATATCAGGGTTTCAGATGTAAGTTATAGAGATATCTCTGAAAAGTGATGTGAAATTACTTGTTTCAAATCATAAGGTGTGACTAGATGACCCTTCAAGCTGTTTGTTCCAGCATTTATGTGCTGAGTACCTACTGTGCCATTTGTTCTTCCAATGGTTGCAATGATCACAGAGAAATAAAGATGTCATCTGTGTTTTCCACTGTGATAGATGTGAAAGAAAAAGCTGAAAAACCTATGGAATTTTACAGTTTGGAAATATTTTTTGTTTCTGAGACTCTCTGGCTTGTGAGTGCCTTTTGAGTTTCATTTGTTTTTGTTTTTGTTTTGCTAATGTGGCATAATGTATAAATAAGCAAAAAGTAAAGATTTATCAATTCTAGAGACTCAAGAAATAAGTCATCTTAGAAAGTAAAATGTCTTTTACGAAGGCAACCAATATACGTCAAATTCAGAGTAGTATAAAGATGAACATGGGGAAGCCGGGAGGTGGTGAAGGAGGTAAGGTGCCTGCTGCCTTGCCTAGGACGGACCACGGTTCGATCCCCTGGTTCCCATATGGTACCCTGTGCCTGCCAGGAGCGACTTCTGAGCGCATAGCCAGGAGTAACCCCTGAGCGTCACTGGGTGTA